>CM053026.1:376547665-376840165 GCA_028564925.1 Lithobates sylvaticus | reverse complement strand
GCCGCAGATGCGATGGTGCCATTGACAGCAATTGCTGCCGATTTGACATTTTAAAATTGCGTGTCAAGACGCTCCAGTGTGAACCAGGGCTTACACTTGAAAGCATGAGATAAAAAAAAAAAAAAAAAAAAAATCATCATTGGCCACAACCGCCGGATCCAATCCCGGACTCGCCATTGTTCCCGGAAAACAATGTATGGTCATCGGTGAGCGGCGGGAGGGAGGGAGGGGCGACCCCACCCGCTGTTTGTAAAAGTGACCCAGCGGCTAACCAGCCACTCAGATCACTTTTATAGGGTAGGGAATTGCGGGCTGAAAATATGGCTGACAGCTGCGGCCATAACCCTGGTGCATGGTGGCAAGTGGTTAAACTATTTTATGTAAAGAGAAACTTTTTCTCCGTTTTTAGTTTTGCGTAAAACCCCAGTAGAATATTTAAAAGGATTGATAGCATTTCCTTCACAAGGTATTATTAAGTATACCTATATCTGGGTACAATAAAATAAAATGTGATTGTAGATTTATTTTGACTGAGAGTTTGAGAAGGATGGTTGTCCTTTTACATTGTTGTGTCAAGGTTCCACTGTTGTGTGAAATAAAGACAATTGTTTTAAATTAGCTGATACCATTTTTAGTCTTCAGATTAGTCTCTTCATTTTCCTATTGGCTTCCATTTTATCCTGTGGACTGAGTTGTTTTCTTCGCTAAAGCATGGCATAGATCTTTTTCCGTGTGTAGTTATTTTCTGGATGCAGATCTTTGTTGCATACATCTGATAATATTTTTTTATTTCTAAATACTATTTCAGGGTTTTTGTATGGCATCTAACAATGCCCGCATGTGCTGCCATTAACTGCACAAGCCGACAAACACGTGGATGTGGAAAGTCTTTTCACCGGTAAGAATGAGAGAAATTCAAAGTGCATGTAGTTATTTATGGGAATTGCCTAGATTGTGCTAAAAAAAAAAGCGTGGTAGACGCTCCATAGGGCTCTTCACTTTTTCCACATTTTGTTATGTTACAGCGGGGGTCAGCAACCTGTAGATCGTGGCCAGGTGACTGGTAGATCGCAGTCTGGGCTTGCTGATCTGCCATTCCAGAGCATCAAACAGAGTGCAATGCAAAGGGACTACTTGTAAAGTTGGAGCTGTAGTAGCGAACAAGAGCCGCATAAGCGGATGCCTCCTCTGTAGTGCTGGCTCCTGTCCCATGCAAAGTGATACCAACTGCACTCCTCCTCTTATCCCGGCTAGCAGTCTCCAGAATGGTGCCAGCAGCAAGAAATAAGAGCTCTTCAGGATAGTGTGAAGCAATACATTGGGCATAAAAATATAGGGCTGCTTTCACACTGATGCACTGCGGTTTACCCACACCTGTAGCTGTATTTTACCTGAAGGTTTGCTGTACTTAGCCATAGATTTCTATTATAACCGGCTGTTTTACCACCCCCCCCCCCCTCAACTTTACATGTAAACAAGCACTAAGGGCTCATTCATGCTGCTCCTCTGAAAAGCGTTCTGAGTGTGTGTTGACAGGTGGTGAGAAGGCGATATGTTGCCTCCTCACCACCTGATCGACACCCATGATTGCGACACGGTAGTAGGGAAATTGGAGGTTTAAATCAGGTGTGAGGAGGCAACACTGGGCGACACTATGCCTGGTGATCTTTGACTTCTCCTGTGTGTTTCAGGTAGATTTCCACCTTTAAGTTTGCCTACCCCTGTGTTACAGCCTTATTCTAACATGGGATTAAACTTATTATTTTCCTCAAAATCCTACAAACAATACCCCATAATGACAAAGTTTAAAAGTTTGTTTGAAATCTTTGCCAATTTATTAAAAATAAAAAACGAAAATATCACATGTACATAAGTATTCACAGCCTTTGCCATGACACTCAAAATTGAGCTCAGATGCATCCTGTTTCCACTGATCATCCTTGATGTTTATACAACAACTTGATTGGAGTCCACCTGTGGTAAATTCAGTTGATTGGACTTTGGAGAGGCACACACCTGTCTATATAAGGTCCCATAGTTAACAATGCATGTCAGAACACAAACCAAGCCATGACGTCCAAGGAATCTGTAGACCTCCGAGACAGGATTGTATCGAGGCACAGATCTGGGGAAGGGTACAGAAAAATTTCTGCAGCGTTAAAGATCCCAATAAGCACAGTGGCCTCCATTATCTGTAAATGGAAGAAGTTTTGAACCACCAGGACTCTTACTAGAGCGGGCCACCCAGTCAAACTGAGCGATCGGGAGAGGAGGGCCTTAGTCGGGGTTGTGACCAAAAACCCGATGGTCACTCTGACAGAGCTCCAGCGTTTCTCTGTGGAGAGAGGAGAACCTTCCAGAACAACCATGTCTGCAGCAGTCCACTAATCAGGTCTGTATGGTAGAGTGGCCAGACGGAAGCAACTCCTCAGTAAAAGGCACATGACAGCCCATCTGGGGTTTGCCAAAAGGCACTTGAAGGACTCTCAGACCATGAGAAACTAAATTCTCTGGTCTGATGAAACAAAGATTGAACTCTTAAGTCTGAATAACAAGTGTCATGTCTGGAGGAAACCAGGCACCGCTCATCAGCTGGCAAATATCATCCCTACAGGGAAGCATGTTGATGGCAGCATCGTGCTGTTATTCAGCAGCAGGAATTGAGAGACTAGTCCGGATCAGGGGAAAGATGAATGCAACAATGTACAGAGACACCCTTGATGAAAACCTGCTGTAGAGCACTCTGGGGCGAAGGTTTATCTTCCAACAGGACAAGGACCCTAAGCACACAGCCAAAATAACAAAGGAGTGGCTACGGGACAACTCTCTGAATGTCCTTGAGTGGACCAGCCAGAGCCCAGACTTGAACCCGATTGAACATCTCTAGAGAGATCTGAAAATGGCTGTGCACCAACACTCCCCATCCAACCTGATGGAGCTTGAGAGGTCCTGCAAAAAAGAATGGGAGCAATTGCCCAAAAATAGGTGTGCGAAGCTTGTAGCATCATACTCAAAAAGACTGGAGACTGTAATTGGTGCCAAAGGTGCTTCAACAAAGTATTGAGCAAAGGCTGTGAATACTTGTGTACATGGGATTTCTTTTGTTTTTTATTTTTAATAAATTTGCAAAGATTTCAAACAAACTTCTTTCACATTGTCATTATGGGGTATTGTAGAATTTTGAGGAAAATTTTAATGAATTTAATCCATTTTGGAATAAGGCGGTAATACTTTCCGGATGCACTGTACTTTGATGGAAGACAATCATAATAAATCTGTAGCCAAATGTTTTATTTTTTTAGTTTTGAGTCAAGTGTTAAAACCTCATCAGTTTTTATTACCGTCCCTGCTGACGACATTCCCTGTTTGTCCTGGTGATCTGTCACTTGGACAGAATGTTGTGAGAAATTCAAAATTTTACAGCTGTCACCATGATATTACAATAATTTATGTGTTTTATTACTGACCGCCCCCCCAACAGTTCTTTTGTCTGATGATAAATCTCATAGGACCCAAGTTTTGGAGGGTGGCCTGTACGTGCCATACCCTGCAAGTCAGGTTTTTTTTTTTTTTAGAAGGACCATGCAGCGTGGCACAGGGAATTGGCAAATCAAAATACCATCTTATGTTGTGTGTGTGCTGTACAGGCAGCGCTTAACTGGGCTTTCTGCAATAAACACTTATTATGAAATGCATGTTGCACGTGTGAAAAAGCATTGGTTATAACTACAAAGTATAAACAAACTGATGTCCAAGTGTTATTTTACTCTTGAAAGTGGTGTGTCTTGGATCACTACTGGAAATCCCTTCAGGGTTTAAAGTGGTTGTAAAGTCTTACATATACCCAGTGAAGTGACTGGCCTCAGATGATTTGCAGACATTAAACAAATCTTTCTATATCATTTGTACCTGTTTTATCTTCTTTTCTCTACATCTGTTCAAAGTCCAGAATTTTAAGGCTTGTCTGAGCAGTAGGAAAAAAGGGGATGGAGAGCTAAAATTACACACTTCAGAGCTGAATGAGGAGATCTCTGAGAGCTGATTGGAGGGAAGAGATCCCCCCCCCCTTCACACAGCAAACAGGAACAGAGCCGAGGCTGTCCATCAGCTGGAGGTCCTTCCTCTGTCACCTTTTTTGGTGTCAGGAAAACTTGTCAGATGTGACTCATTCTGATAGCAGGGGAACAAAGCAGCAGACAGAAATGACATTTAGTGCTCTTAATTGAGACAAGTAGACACTATATAGGATATTCTTTGTTCATATTTCATGTCTGAGGTTTACAACCACTTTAAAGCTAATACAGCAACTCTAGGTCATGGCCTGTCTAGGCTGACCCTTACCAACGCCCAACCTCTAAATCTGCCTCTAACATGTACCATTATGAATCTCAAAGATAAAATCTTATTCGATACTTCTGTTATAAGTGACATGACAATGAAGACACTGATTTTAAAAGATGGCTATCTTTGCAGATTTCCACATGGACGACCAGAGATTCTGAAAAAATGGGTTATGAATATGAGGCGCAATACATTTAAACCTTCCTCCAAGGCAGTGCTGTGCTCAGATCATTTTGAAGAGTACTGTTTTGATCGAACTGGCCAGACAATTCGACTGAGGGTAGATGCTGTGCCAACAGTCTTTTCTTTTCCCGGGAAATCAAGAAAGGTAATTACTGTACTTACATGCTCTTAATAAATATGTAAAATGTATTACACTTCTGCTAGAAAAAGACACATATATAAGGAAATGTTATGAATATGTTGGATGAAAATAATGTCCACAGCTTCAGAATGCTCTCATAACTGGTAATGCTAATTTAAAGTGTATCTAAACAAAGGACAAACTGATATAATACAGCTTACCAGTTCTTATATGTGGTGCTTGTATTAGGTTTCTTTTTTCAGAGTTCTTTCCCTTTTCTTTTATCCATAATAGCGCAGTATTGTCACCCTAGAACAGGAATTTTGTTAGGACTACAGAACCCTCCATTTGAAAGAGCACAGGAAGTAACTAGCCCACTGGGAGACCAATGGGTAATTTCTTCACTTCCTAAACAGATATAGCAAAACGCTTTCAATTATTTAACAGACCAAAAGGGTTCAAATAGGAGATGTTTACTCTTAGTGTTTACATACATTTTAATGTTTATGTGCTTATTCCTTTTAGGACAGAAAATTACAGAACTCAACTCCACTGCTTGAGTATGGCGATGAGCAGTTTTCTTTCCCACCTCCATTACTCCCAGAACAGATACCTACTCAAAACATAGGTGAAAAACGGGTTACTCTGGAACACGACTATTGCATTATGGACAGCCCAAAGGCTCTGAAAAAACGGCTTGATGAAGCCTTAAGCACCCTTCACAATGTAAAAAGGAGACTGAAGATCACCCAACAAAAGTTCAGGAGGCTAAAATTCAAGGTTCAGTCTCTTGATCTTTCTGATGATCCTGTGTAAGGGATAATGGACTTAAAGTGACTTTATAAAAGTGCTTTGATACGGCTTTATCCATATGTATTCTATAGTCAGACAATGTACATACAGAGTTTTATACTTAGAAGCCTTATTTGTGTAAGGGTGAGATTTATGAAGTTCTAAAATGGGAAAATAAGTAAAATAATTTCAGTGTAAACTACAGTAAGTGAGTGTTATTGCATTGATGGGCTTAGCGTGGCCCCACCCAAGCATCCACATGGTAACTAACTGAAAGACCTTCATTCCAGTGTTTCCATATGCTTAACAAAATAAACCTGCCCATACATGGGCACATTGAGACACCCAACACTTTTCGTTTGCTGACAGCCCAAACTGCAAACAGGTCGGACCCTCTATAGCAGTGGCCTGACCTGTCAAATGTGGGGCTTCACCTTGTGTATGGGTGGATTTGCATATCCTATAGCATACAAGAATTAACATGGAGATCTCTGCCATACCATAGTTTTACAACTAATTTGTTTTATAAAGTTCAGGAGAGAGACTTTGGAAGATAAAAGTTATCGTGTTAAGAGAAGCTTTCTCAAATTAGCTTATACAAGATTCCAAGTATTTCTGCTTGACTTTTATAACGTTGTTGGTTTATATTTCTACCTTTTTTTTTTTTTTTTTGTAATGTAGCTTTGTTTATGTTGTCTGAGCTTGACATTTTGACATTTTAACTGGAGTGGCAAGGGGACAAAAGTCCCCAAAAATCCCATAGTTGCTGCCTTTCAACTACCTGAGGTCACACACTGAAAGTGTAGGTCAGGAAGTTGCCAGGACAGCATCTGCCAGAATTCAGGTGATTTCTGACTGTCTGATTTCCTTGACAATGGCAACGCCCATACTTTTACTAACTCCCGTAATTTCTCCCTGATGCATTTCCAAGGCACTCTATAGTTAAAAAAATAAAATAAAAATGTATTCTGGGAATTGTATGTGGTTAATACCCGTAATGATAGTATTTTGGTTTACGATTTCCTTTTTTTATATTCCACATGCCTTTTATTTATATTTTCACAAACCGTCTGTCAGGACAGCACCGATTTACAGGAAAATCCTTCCACAATTTACAGGAAATACTGCAGCTCAATTCTTTAAAAAGAGGTTCCTCCCCATAAATCATCAGTTTTAGTGTTTCCTCCAGCAGGGCAGGAGCTCTGCATAAGAACTGTGGGGAGCTACATTCTCTCATGTGGCGTAGTGTTGCTCTTCTTACCCTTGCATTCATTGAGAGACACAGGGGTTATTCCTTATTGTGAGTCCAAAATCTGGTGCAGCTCTGCATAGGAACCAGTTTCCAGGTTTTATTGCCAAAGCTTAATTGAACAAGCTGAAGATAGAAGCTGATTGGCTACCATAGATGCACTAGATTATGAGTGTACCAGTTTTAGTAAATCTCCCCACATTGCTGATTTGAAGATGCCATTTTCCAGAAGTACGCTAGGTGCAAAACAACCGAACAGGCAGCTAGGATGACACCTCTGTAGGAGATGATCAGTTTTTCAACTAGTGTTGAGGATTAAGGAATAGCTTTCTTTTAGCTTTTGGAGTATATTTAGGAGACTATTTCCTCTATCAAGCAGCTGGCTGGTAGACGAGTTGGAATATGATCCTCTCAGTCTCACCAGTCCAGTTAACATGGATCAAGACTCGCTGAGCAAGCGCTGTTGTCCCTCTGACAGTGGCACACCTTAGTTCTTGGCCCCACATTTCTTCTTTGCTTTCATTTTATTTAGTTTTAACAAATTTTAACAATCTTGACTGCACCGTTTACCCTCTTAGTCTACCCTAAGTGTGTGTGAGCCTTCTGGCAGCCCACCACTTTTAAATGAGTGATGGGTTTACTCAGCAGCGGTGGTGGAGCCATTGAGCCTGGTGCTCTTCTTCTTTTTTTTTTTTTGACCAGGATTTTCTTTAGGACAGCAGCCTTTCCTCCCAGTACCACTTCCACACTTACAGTATGTGGCTGTCTGGACCACTTCACCTCTCTGGTCATAGGGTCTGTTAGTGCCAATATTATTTGTGTGGGAGTTTGAAGGTCTCCTTTCAGGTGACACAGCTGACACTAAAAAAGAGGTATGGGTGTCCTGTGCTTTCTGACCCTTCCTCACAGGACTCTTCTGTGTGTACGATTTGTCTCATCTACTAGCCTCTCAACTCAACATTAAACTGAACAAGTTCATCTTAAGACCAGGGGATCCCCAGACTGTAGTGACGTACACCTTCATTGTGCCATAGGACAGATTCAATATGATCTACACATATCCTCCTTGTAGGTTTTCCACCCAGGTGCCTTTGCAGGATTGAGTTGGCAGGAATTCTGGTCATTCTTGGGGCTGTAGATTGGCCTTGAAGGGCTGGTTATGCAGATTTGGTTCGCCTGCTAGTAGACAAACCTTTGAACCTTTTAGATAATCTAGATCTCCTGTCTCAAAGCCCAGTCTTCCATCCTGCTTCTCAGTCGCTGGCTTATATGGCCTGGCTGTAGATGCCCAGGTACTGAGAAGCAGGGACCATGCTGCAGACTCTTTAATCTACTCTTTGTACTATCTACCATCTCACTTGGGCTTTTCTTATTTTTGGTTTATTGATGAGTAGGATTCTTTAATTTCTGCATCAAGGTGTGGGTCAGTGTTTAGCTCTCAATAATATTAATGGTCATACTTTTATACAGGGAGTTACCCATGTTGTTCCACCTAAATAGACCTCTGCTTCTTTTTTAGGACCTTAACTTGGTTCTTTCAGTCTTACAAAGACCTCCTTTCAAGAATATTAAAATATCTCTTGGTGGCCATACCTTCGGTCACACGCATATCTGAGTTAGCTGATTTGTCCTGTGGATCCCCCTCTTTGATTTTGCACGGGGACAAGGTCGTTTTTGAGACCTTATCATATCTTTCTACCTGAGTTGGTTTTTGATTTTCTTTTTGCACACCTTAGATGTTGTCAGGGGTGTAATGGTTTACCTTCAGGCTACTACATCCTTCTGTTGGACTTATTCCTTGTTTGTTGTAGTTGATGGTCCTTGTAAGGGATTTGCTACTTCTGCTACATTCTCTTGATGGATTTGAGAAAATATATCAGGTTTTTGCTATTGGGCATAAAGAACCACCTTTCCTGTAACCATTCATTTTACCATTTTTTTATTTTATTTTTTTAACGACATGGAGACGAGTGAGGGGAAGATGGCCCCCGCCTGTCTCCAAGTCATTGCAGGGCAGAAGTGACTTCAAATCGTCACTTCTGCCCATAGCTCTTAAAAAGGGACATTTTATTATTTTTTTTCAAATGGCAATTTTTTATTTTTTTTGCATTTTATTGTAAATATGAGATCCAAGGTCTTTTTGACCCCAGATCTCATATATAAGAGGTCCTGTCATGCTTTTTTCTATTACAAGGGATGTTTACATTCCTTGTAATAGGAATAAAAGTGACCCAATTTTTTTTTTCAAAAGAACAGTGAAAAAATTAAAAGTTAAAATAAATAAGAAAAAAATAATAATTTTAAACGCGCCCGTCCCGCCGAGCTTGTTTGCAGAAGCAAACGCACACGTGAGTAGCGCCCGCATATGAAAGCGGTGTTCAAACCACACATGTGAGGTATCGCCGTGATCGGTAGAGCGAGAGCAATAATTTTAGCCCTAGAGTCCTCTAACTCAAGACATGCAACCTGTAGAATTTTTTAAACGTCACCTATGGGGATTTTAAAGGGTAAAAGTTTGTCGCCATTCCATGAGCGGGCACAATTTTGAAGCGCGACATGTTTGGTATCAATTTACTCGCCGTAATATTATCTTTCACAATATAAAAAAAAAATTGGGCAAACTTTACTGTTGTGTTATTTTTTAATTGAAAAAAGTATTTTTTCCCAAAAAAGTGCGCTTGTAAGTCCGCTGCGCAAATACGGTGTGACAGAAAGTATTGCAACGACTGCCATTTTATTCTCTAGGGTGTTAGAAAAAAATATAATGTTTGGGGGTTCTAAGTGAAGGAGATAGGCAGGCAGTGAAAACAAAACAGCTCCATTAGCATTGCTGGGTGTCATACCAACGGTCACCACAAGAGGGCGCCAGATTCTAGAAGATACCATAGGACTGCACAAGGCCGCATAGCCGGGGCCTCAATTACCGGCCGGCGCGGCGCACTATGGAGACAGGATACCCCCAGCTGTGCTGCCCCAGACGCCAGGTCGCTAATTCTAGTCGCCAATGCGACCTGGCGACCGGGATTTGTCGAGCACTGTACTAGGTCATTCAGCACTTCTTCAGCCTTCCATAATGAGGCCTTGGTTTTGTGTAAGGCAGTGACCTGGTCCTCTGTTTTTACCTTTTTTAGTATCTTTTTATAAGGTGGATGTGGGTGCATTAGCCAATGCTAACTCAGTCCCAAAGTTTTATGCACAGCAGTGTAGTTTCTCTTTGTGGGTGAGGGCTTCCCATGTTTTTAGTTTCTTGTTGGTGTATTGCCTGCCCCTTTTTGTTGGGTACTGCTTGTTGAAGTCCCACTGGTTCTGACTGATCTTTTAATGAATGTAAGAGAAAATAGACTTTTTTTGTACTCCCATAAATTCTGTCTCTCAAAAGTACTTTGAGAGAGCGCCCACCCCTCTTTTGGGTTGTTTGGATCTGTTGCCAAGTTATGTTATTTAGACCTATGCCAAGGTTATTTATATCTGTATTTTCCTTGCATTGCTTGCTGCTAAATTATGTTCTCTACAGTTGAGGGGTTAAAGCCTAACACCAGGAAAAGTAAAAGACCTCCCTTGCAGTGGAGCTTATGCCGCGTACACAAGTTCGACACACGTCCCCACACACGCCCGAGCGTGTGACTTGCCCACACACGCCCGGACTTCTCCGGCGGACAATCCGCTGGAAAAAGTCCACGGGAATGAATGGACTTTCCGATGAGCGGCAAGTCCGTTCATTTCAAAAGTCCGGCGGATTAGCCTACTAACGGCGGCGGGATTGTCCGCCGGACTGCCAAGTCCAGCGGACAATTTTAAAACAAAACTTAAAACCTAGTCCGCCGGACTTTTGGCGCCAAAAAGTCCGCGGGCGCCCACACACGAGGGGATTGTCCAGTGGACTTGAGTCCAGCGGACAATCCCGCAGGATAGTCCCTTCGTGTGTATGCGGCATTAGTCTAGGGGACAGCACCTTTTGCATACCTGATCCTCTGCTCCCCCATGCTCCGGCAGTGGACTGTGCCTTAGTGTCCTCACATCTATTGCAAGGCTATTGGTCCAAGCAGTGGACTTTGATGTCAGAGGACCTTAGACCATTAGAGTGCAGTGAGGAAGAGGCTGTAGAAATTGGTCCAGCAGCATGGAGGAGCCCGCAGGAGCAGAGGATCAGGTAAGAAACTGCTTTACCTGGTACCCCTAGACGTAAAGGAACAGTTAACCCGTGCCCAGTGGGCACAGCCCTACTGTTTTTCTTGTGCACCTTGGTGTATTGGAGTGTGTTTTCTGGTACACTCAGGCTGTCCCTTTTTTGGCATTGTTTGGAATTTAAGCAGATTGTTTTTTGTCTGCAGACCAAAACCTTTCCTGTGGCAGTCCTATATCTTCAGTTTGGTTAAGGAAGATTCCTCAGCCCCATGTAGTGATCATATTAGCTCAGTTAAAAAGAGCTTCCCAAACTTCCACTACTTGCCTATTGCTGTAGAGGTTTGATGTTTAGAAGAGGAGGATGATGGTCTGCCATCCAATGCTCAGCCTCAGTCAGTAGAGGAGGAATAGGAAGAAGAGGATAAGAGAGCCTAGTACAAATTATACCTAGATTATGTGGACAAGCTTTTAAAAGCTATATACCACACTCTAAACAATGAAGAAGAGAGGGTACTACCATATTTACCAGGGCATGAATAAATGCAAGGTTCAGAAAGGAGGCATTTCCATTTCCAAGTCTCTTGAAATGAGCTTTACTTTTAACAAAGATTCAGCTTTGTTATTAAATAAAGTACCAAATGTGGACACAGACTTTTCTCAGGTATCCACGAACACAGAGCTATCTTTTGTGAATATAGGTACGTTGAAGGATGCCTTGGTCAAAGGATAGATTGTCTTCTTAAAAGGTACTAGGAGACTACCTTATATAATCTTAAACTGGCCATGGCCACCATTTGTGTTACCAGGAACTTGTGAGTCTTGGCTTGGCCAGATAAAGTCCCACATTAAAGCAGGCACTTCAGTAGAGGAAATTTTAGATCTCTCATGGGGGCATTAGGTTGCACTGCTGATAACATTAGCAGAATCCATTCTTATTGTAGGTAGATCTTCCGCTCTTACTAATTTTTGGTCCAGTAACTTAGCTTCAAAAGTAATACTTTGACAAAAATTACTTTTTCAGGAGATCTTCTCTCGTGCCTGACGGAATAAATTTTAGATTGCAAAGAAAAAGAAAGCAGTTTTGGAAAGCAGTTTGTTCCACCCCCCTCTTCCCCAAGTTCTGAGGCCAGAAACATTCTAGGGCTACTTTTCCCTAAAGGGAAATTGGGGGTGCTGTTTTGTAATATTGAACAGCCCCCAAAGACCCAAACACAGTTTTCCACCAGTGGGGGGAATTTTGGAGGCCTCTATTCCACAATGGGTAAATCCCACCTCCAATGCTCCCTAATACCTTTATCCAGGGGCTCATCACATGGGATTGCAGGCAGGAGGTTTATAGGTCCCTCATTGCCAGGGAGGCCCTTCTAATGCAGCTTCCAAAGAATCTGGAAAAATCTTTGGCTATGATATCCCTCCTAGAAATACTGATGCAACAAAGGGTGTTTTTTCCAGTACCATTTGTGGAGGATTAACATGGAATTTTACTCCCCATGTTTTCCTTGTAAAGAAGCCTCTGGAAAAATGTTGTCTGAATTCTCTGAACAAGTCCATTCAAAATTGCACAAAAAAGTAAAAAACAATTCCACATGGATATGGACATATTTTCTCAGTTATGAATTTTCCCACACCAAATAGTTTCATAGCCT
The DNA here is from genome assembly GCA_028564925.1 of Lithobates sylvaticus. NCBI lineage: Eukaryota > Metazoa > Chordata > Amphibia > Anura > Ranidae > Lithobates > Lithobates sylvaticus. The sequence continues at coordinate 376,827,708 of CM053026.1, read as the reverse complement.
CCATAGATTTTAGGGATGTATATATGCACATACCAATTACTCAGGATTCTCAGAAGCATCTTTGTTTTATGGCAAGCATGGGGAAGTGGATCTTCCACCTTCAGTTCAGAGCTTTTCCATCCAGCCTCTCTTCTGTGCCAAATATATTTACCAAGGTGATGGCAGAGCCTTGGTCCAACTATGATTTGAAAAGCATGTCAGTGATTCTATCTATGGACAATATGCTATTTTTGCAACTTCTGAAAAACAGTGGACCTACAGCTGGCTTGAGAACATCTGGAAAATCTAGCCTGGCTCCTAAAATATTCAAAAGTCAATCTTTCTTCCTCTCAGGTAGCACAGTTTCTGAACTACACCACTGATTCCATTCAGCAAAAAAATGTTCTTCCAGGTTTGAAGGTTGCAAAGCTATAGTTAGCTATGCAGTTGCTTCAGTGCAACTAGTATCTGTCTTTAAGCTTGTTGAAGTCGGCAATGTCTTTTGACTGCCTCAATCTCAGCAGTACAGTGGGCAAGATTTCACCTGCTCCCTCTACAGCAGAATAATCTACAAATCTGGGAAGGGGACATAAGAAGGCAAGGAGGTATGTTCATGGGACAGACATGACACAATACTACAGTTGGAGGGAGTTGAAGGAGATTGGTCTAACTCCAGTCTCATTTCAAGAGGATGGTCAGGATCAGCATGTGCAAGTTATGTCAGACAGACATAGATCACCAAACAGCGAATCACCAGGAGCAGAGTTCTCCTGTGTCTGGCAGAGGAGATTCTGAATTAGCCAGAGATTAACGTGGCATCCTTGACAGCAATACACCCAAAGGAAGCTCTCAAGCTTGTGGCCAATTTCCTAGGCAGGCACCCTGTACTAGAATCTGAATGGTTCTTGAAATAAGAAGTATTTGCCATGTTCTCAGGAAAATAGAGTTTGCCATGGGCTGATCTGCTTGTTGACTAGGAAAATGCTAAATTTCCCACAGACTTCTCCCATAACAGCTAAGATGACACCTCCAGTGATTTCTGCCTTGACCCATTCAAGTGAAATCCAGCTGTGCTGTGCCTTTCCCCCTGATGTGTGAAGCGCTCATAAAGGTTGGAAAGGTCAGCTTAAGAGTTAACTAAATGGACATCCTTGGTGTGTGCCATTAGAGATCCAAAAATAGTCTGAAAATATACATCAATTTTTACTTAAGCTGTGGGATGGGAGTAAATGGGTGTAATCTAGGTTAGCATATTTTCCCCTAAGGCATTATAGTGCAAGACAGTGTCTACAGCCCTGTTTCTGGGGAGCAGTTGCTAAAAAGGAAAAGAACTTTCAGGCTTCTTTTGTCCGCTTTATTATCAAGTCACAAGAAAGTAACTGGAGGTAAATACGCCAACAGGTGGACAGTTTTGACCTCTTGGTGTAACAAAGAACAAAGAAATGCAGATCAGAGGACACATTTTCTGTTTTGAAATTTGTACAGGATGGTGCTAATAAGGGATTAGCCATCAACATTCTTTAGGTGCCAGTGGAGGCTCTGGATGTATTTTTGCATTCTATAGAGCAGGGGTCTCCAAGCTTTCTAAACAAAGGGCCAGTTAAATGTTCCTCAGGCTCTAGGAGGGCCGGACACTGGTTAGCAGGAGTGGAAATTTTCCTGGCATCAGTGGGAGTTAATAATGCCACATTTTGGTATTAGTTCTCCATTGGCGCCGAGAGGAATAGTGCCCCGTAGTTGATAACAGTTGGCAGAAAAGTGTCTCGCATCAGTGGGAGAAATAATGCCCCAAGGGCCGGATAAAGGCAAGAAAAGGGCCACTTTCGGCCTCCAGGCCGCAGTTTGGAGACCACTGCTATAGAGCTTTAGCCAGAGCTAAAAGACAGTGTCTTTGAGCGGCTTTCCAATATAGGACCTCTTAGAAGTCTTATATAGGACCTAACCAGAGTCTTCTGAGCTGCAAGCTTTATCCATCAGGGAATTTTTTTTATTTTTTTTGTCTATCTTTCCAGACTTACTTTTTTTCTTACATTTTGTCATAATGCGATTTAAAGAAATTAAAAGCCAGATTGCTAAATATAGCTATAACAGAAGCATATGTGGTCATGAATTTTTGGATTCTCCTCTGAGGATCTCTTCCTAATCCACTGGATTATGTGTGCTCATCCTGTGGCCCTCCAGCTGTTGCGGAACTAAAAGTCCCATGAGGCATTGCAAGGCTGACAGTTACAAGCATGCCTCCTAAAGGCAGAGGTATATTGGTTTTGCAACAGCTGGAGGGCCATAGGTTGTGCATCCATGCACTAGACAAGCTTTGGCAACCACCTGGACAGAGTCCAGAGCAAATATGAGTAGCTACATGGACAAGCCTTACAACCGTTACAGACTGGACAATTAATCGGTCAGGGAGCAGTTTTTTGGCCTCCCCCAATTGATAAGTTCTCTGTTATCCTATCAGGTGCTGTGCTGAAAGATAATTTGGAAAAATCTAAATTAGGCTTACTAGTAACTTTGTTTTCAAGAGTCTATATGAACAGTAACTACTGCCCACCCTATTAATATGCTGTTTTCTATGCCATTCATTATTTCTTTAGCATAGCCAGAGATACTCTTCTACAAAATTACGACCTATCGGAAGGAACCTATTTTTAAAGAAATGAGCTGTAGTGTTTCCTGTAAATTATGGGTGGAGCTACGCTCTTAAGCGCTGTCCTGAAAGGCTCCTAGAAACCGTTATCATAAGTGTCTAGAGCCAGGGGTTCTTAATTGTATTCATATATTTTAACCTTTTTTTTCTGAAAAAACTGTGGCTGCCTAAACAATTTTGTATCTGTATTTGGGCTTAAACTAACTTGGTAAAAAAAAAATGCTAGCAGGATGGCTTTTAATTGCATAAGAGACATACTATAGGCAAATTTTGCAAAACTTTACAAGGACATGTATCTTTATTTTAGCCATTTGACTTTAAGTTCCAAATCTCACTGGACTAAACTGAAAATAACTGCCACTTGAAAATACATTTTTACCTTTTGCTGGCATGTTGGCTCTGCGAATTGAGAGCCTTTTGTCTCTTCTGCAATAATTGCTTCTTACCTGTCTGCTAGCAAACTTCTTTAGAACTATCTTGTGCATGGTGTACAATCTTGCTATGCCTTGATACCAGGATGAATTAACTCCAGTGACCATGCATGGGAGTTTAGTCATCCTGAGACAGCCAATAAAGATCACCAAAGACAGTGAACCCAGAAGAAGACTGGGCAAAGATGTCAGTGGCGGGGAGGAACCTTGCAAGGATGAGTACTGCCTAATTTATTTCCACTTTAAAGTTAATTTAAAAATCTAAATCCCATAGTTTAAGGTCCCTCCCAACCATCACTGTGACATTGTCAACATTGTCAGATCCCTCACTCTGCTTATCAATGTCATCCTTTTCCCCAAGTAGTTTGCACTGTTGTATTATTTAGTATTGCCAGCAAGGAGAAGATGACTGCTCAGAGTAATGCCAAGGTAGGTCTTTTCATAGGCATGCAGTGGAGCTAACCAACATATCAGTGAGGATACTTCCCTGCTAGTACAAAGTTGTATTTCTAATGAACATTTTGGAAGCTTGCCCAACAGCAGCTACTTTTAATTTATTTTTTGACTGTATATCTGCATAGACTCTGTATACTATTTGTGCCATGTTGTATAGAAATACCTGTAAACTCATGACATTGGAAATATGACAGTGTATTATATAGAGTTGAATTTTCATTTCTCTGTCTGTAATATTTTGAAAATGTTTATTGGACAATGCTATAGTGCAAGTAAGAATAATTTGAACTGTGATTTTTGCCTAGTAAGATATTTATTTGTACATTTTACACTTGCATTTTACATGTTCACACTTCAGGGGTTTTATGCTTATTTTACCATAAGAAAAGTTAAGATTGGGTCAAAAGGAAAATACATCATAGCCCATGTATGTTGCATTGACCAGATGGTAATTCAACACAAACTGGATTGTTTTCAGTTATTTCTCTCTACATTAGACCCACAAGATCAAATTAAAGCAGATCTATCATTAAACTAAAGGAAAAGATAAGATGTCACCTAGGGCCCAAAAGGTACCTTTTTATCATTGCATTATCAATCTCTGATGTGGAATCAATAAAAATCACTCTTCAAATATCTTTATTCTTTGTTTTTCTCTGGGGTCACATGACTGCTAACCCTCCATGCTGGTTCTTCCTACAGTGAGTAGTGGGTGGAGACAGCAGGACGGGAAGTGACATTGTTTACATTTATTCATATATTGTGTAAGACTGCATTCTAAGAACAAATTCCAATAGGAATGATGTGGGCATGAAGGGAATTCATTTATAATTGCTATGCCAATTTTTTCCAATTTGGATTTTTGAGTTACAGCTCTTTGCTCCCAAAAGTAAGGAAAGGAGGGGCTAAGTTGTCAGGGCTCTGCCTTGCCAACAATGTTGTGTATTAAATAGATGAGTGAGTTTTTATTTATGGATTTTTACAATCCTTAAGGCCCGATTCACACCAATGCATTTTTAGTGCTTTTTGCATTTTGCAGATTTGCACTACAGCCCATTTAACATGGTTTCCTATGGAACACGTTCTGTAGAGCAAAATGCAAAAAGCACAAAAAATGCACAGGTGTGAATCCAGCCTATGATTCACACAATGCATTTTTTAGTGCTTTTTGCAGATTTGCACTACAGCCCATTTAACATGGTTTCCTATGAAACACGTTCTGTAGAGCAAAATGCAAAAAGCACAAAAAATGCACAGGTGTGAATCCAGCCTAACAGAGTAAAAAACAGCAACCACTGTGAGCTTGTCACAATGGGGTTGATTTACTAAAACTGGAGAGTGCAAAACCTGGTGATGCTGTGCATGGTAGCCAATCGGCTTCCATCTTTGGCTTGTTCAATTAAGCTTTGACAAAAAAAAAACTGGAAGCCAATTGGTTTCTGTGCAGAGCTGCACCAGGTTTTGCACTCTCTAGTTTTAGTAAATCAACCCATTTGATTGCATTTGAAGCTGCAGCAAGACAAAGTTCACATCATTTTCTGACTGAAGGATGTCCAGCATCATCTAGCCCGCCCCCCAGCCTTAATGTACCTGGCCCACCACTTTCATTCATTACATTTTAAAGGACAAGTTCACATATAAAAAAAAAAAAATCATTTTGCAGGACAAAAAATATGCATTTACTATAGACTGCCAGTGTAAGCTATCTGTTGTAACTCATATGGACAGGCAATTTCACAAAGACAGGAAGACTCCATGAACTACTTGAGCGCTCAACAGCACAGCGGTAGTTCATTGAGAACTACAAACCGACAGACGTAAAGGCCGTCAGTACTTGTAGCTCATTGATTTACAGTAATCTGTGAATCAATGAAGTCTCCAAGTGGGTGGAGCCCCACACGGCGACGCTATTTTCAAATAGTGACAGCAGGTATTTGGAGAAGCTCACAGGTTGCAGGATCGTGAACATGTTGCACTCTAAAAACAGGTGGAACATGTAACATGTTCCCGAAGGTGAACTTATCCTTTAGCCATAGAGGCTGAGCATCGAATGCTGGCATTGCCTAGGGCATGCTGCATACAAATACAGCCTCCCTATAAATGTCAACTACTCCTGACTGGCATCCACCCATTAAGGCATTTTGATATTTAGATAACTCCTCCAAAAAACCAGCCCACCACAAGTGATGGAATTTCTTTTCTTTTCTTTTTTTTTTTTTTAGAATTCAATAGTATGTTGAACAGGGGGGTAGGAAGGAACCAGAGGAGAGACAAAAAAAGTGCTTTCTGGTTCATGGCAGTTTCTAGTCAATGTAGGTCAATGTTTTGAAGAGGCTGTTGTAATAATCATAGCTTCAGGGCTACCCAATTCAATTCAGTTCACCAAGGGACTTGTTGTACAGTTGCATATTACAAATGTAATTGTCCTTGTTTTGGCTATTAACAAATTCCCATAACGGCACTTGCATCATTGTGTTTATTTTGTTTTTACATGAACTCTTGCCACTGTACTAATCACAAAGCCCTCATTGTGTAGAATCTAATCTGCCTAGACACATGGCAGACATGTAATTAAAACAGAGAGGTAACGAGTGGTACAGCACCAAATATCTGTTATGTAACTAAAGTACCAATGCGGTTCTTAGATTTTGCTATACACCTGTCTTTATGCAATTCCAGATACAAAAATGCATCTTTTAAAGTAAATATTACAAATTAGCTTGAACTAAAAATAAATTTTACCAGCTGAAATGGGATTCTGTGCAATGCATCTCTGCACAATGCAGTGGTTTATGTATGCTTGCAATCTACAGCTATTTTCTATCTGTTCTGTGATTCCCACACTGAAAAAGACTTGACAGCTGCTGTATTATTGTAGTTGCATAATGTATTTCTGTTGTTAATATAAAGGGCCAACTGGCTTATGCCAAGGAAGCTGTTAATGTTATGAATAAAGATGCATACCAAACTTTAAGAACTAACCTAATTTGTTTGACATAAGCATAGTGCACGGCATGCATAAACCAATTATTTAGATAATATGGTGATTGCAATGTTAATTATAACAACAATTATTACATCTATAGATGGCATATAAATGACAACTAGAAATGTGTACCTATGCATGAGCTAATTTAGGAATAATCATCACCTCTACTGTATATTTAGCAAATAGGTGAAAACTAGAAAACGTGTGCCTGTTTATGAACTCTGATTTATTCAGGCTGAATGGTTTCTGGCCTCTAAGGCCCCTTACACACGGAGCGGGCTCCCTTCAGAGGGGAATCTGTCCGCTAATCCCTGCTCAGCAGGTGGATAACCGGTCCGTATCAGCTTTGCTTATGCAGAGTGGACACACACGGTCTGCTCTTCTCTATGAGCGGTCAGATGTAAATGGACCGCCTGTCTGTTTAAACCTGACTGCGATCCGATCAACCAGACAGATGGGGAACGGATCCCCAGCCATCTGTTTTTAGCGGTTAGGATCAGATCAGTTACAGGTGTCAACTGCTCCATAGAGGAGACTGGAGGGTCTGATCAAGCCCACCTGAAAAACTGACAAGCACATAGTGTGAAAAGGGCCTTAACACTTAAAGTGTAACTAAAGACAAAACTTTTTTATTTTAGTTTTGAATAGACTGAAGAGGGATTATAAAACCTGTTATTTTTTTTTTACTGCTGCCTGTAAAGGGACATACCTGTATGCCTATTTGCCTGTCCGTGCCATTCTGCCGACGTACATATGTGTGCGCTGGTCGGGAAGTGGTTAAAACTGCATCAATTCTTCTAGGTATACTTGAACGCAGAATTCAGGCACTGCAAGTGCATCAGCTGATCAGAATAAACACAGACACTCCCGGTCAGGAATCAGCCTTAAGCCCCATACACACGCTCGGATTATCCGAGGACCAGGTCTGTCGGATCATGTCCGTCGTACTTTGTCTGATGTTGGTTTTGCGTACACATGGTCGGACAAAGTTGTCGGAAAATCTGATCATTCTGAACGTGGTGACGTTTGTTGCCTACGACGGGACTACGTAGAGGCTAGTAGCCAATAGCTTTGGTCTTGTAATGTGATCTGAGCATGCGTAGCACTTTGTCCGTCGGACTACCATACACACGATCGGATTTGGTGTGATCGGACCTTGTTGTCCAAAAATCTATCCAGCAGGAGATAGGACTTTGTCCGTCGGACAATCCGACGTACACTGTCCGATGGTGCATACACACGGTCTGATTTTTCAACAACATTGTCCGATCGGACAGAATCCATGCGAAAATCCGACCGTGTGTATGGGGCTTTACAAGGACATAGTTGAACAGGGCTTTTTTATTCAGAGGAGAAACAGGTAGAAATCTGCAACAAAGTAATGCATCATGTAATGTCAACAAAAGTTGATTCAGCCCTGGTTCACACCAGTGTGATTTGACAGTTCAAAATTGCATGATAAGTCACACCCCATTCAGGCCCGGATTTACTCCCTTTGCTGCCCCAAGGCTGGGTCCTTCAATGCCCACACACACACACACACACCATTCTCGTCCTTTATCGATGACTGCTACAATAGATCAATTAAAATCATATCTCCACACACGAGAACACGAAAATAACTGGCTTCATTTGTACAGACTGAAAATACTCTGTAATGCAGAAAATGCCTTTTAAAGATTATAGCAGTAAGAAACTCCCTACAATTATTTAGTTCTAACTTTATTCTAAATTTTGTTTGGGTACAGCATTACACAACTGAGCAATTGTCAATTAATTTGACGCAGTGCTGTATTGAAGTGCAATATTTCTATTATTACATTGTTATATAATATAAAATAGTTCAGCTCACCATAAGCAGAATCAGTCGGAGCCTGAGCATGTCACTTGCCAACGTCACCTGTCTTCAGATGCGGATTGTCACTTGCCACATGTTGCAGATTGTCACTTGCCACATGTTGCAGATTGTCACTTGCCACGTCACTTGTCAGCAGATGCAGGGTGTCACTTGCCACGTCACTTGTCAGCGGATGCAGGGTGTCACTTGCCACGTCACTTGTCAGCGGATGCGGGGTGTCACTTGCCACGTCACTTGTCAGCGGATGCAGGGTGTTATTTGCCACGTCTTTTGTCAGCGGATGCAGGGTGTCACTTGCCACATCACTTGTCAGCGGATGCAGGGTGTCACTTGCCACGTCTTTTGTCAGCGGATGCAGGGTGTCACTTGCCACGTCACTTGTCAGTGGATGCAGGGTGTCACTTGCCACGTCACTTGTCAGCGGATGCAGGGTGTCACTTGCCACGTCCAAGGGGGCCCCGTCAGGTAGGATGTATGGGGCCCCATGATTTCTAACAGCAGCCCTGATGCCCAGTGCCCACTTTAGTGGCTGTCGTGTCTGGACCAAGAAGGGACTCTGTGGACAGGGGACATTCAGGGCAAACAGCTTCTTTTTTCACAGGGACCGATCGGGCTTGTGTACTTCCACTTCCTGGTAGCGGTGGAACGCACGATAGGGCGGACGTGATGTTATCAGCCGAAAATGATGCAAGACATGGGAGTCAACGCGGCCATCATTTCCCGCTGATGACATCACGTCCGCCCTATGGTGCCTTCCAGTCACCAGGAAGTTGGAGTACACAAGCCCGATCGCTCCCCGTGAAATAAGCTGACAAAACGGGCTGGCCAGCGCGTGTGAGTTTCCAGCGACAGTAGATTAGTCGCTGCAGAAGCGGCGCCGCCCCTGCACCACTGCCGCCCGAGGCCTGGCCTTGTGGGGAATCCGGCCCTGACCCCATTGCTGGCAATGGAACTGTTCAAATCATTGTGACTCAAGTCGCAGCAACTTTAAAAGAGGTTGCACTACCTTTTTGCGATTTCATTGCTACTTGCATTGACTTCTGTTAAATAAAGTCATAAGCCACAGTGAAATCGGAGGTCCAAATCGCACTGATCTGCGGCTTTTAAATTGCGCTGATGTAGTACAATTTCAAAGCCTCACTGGTGTGAACCAGAGCTCACTCTTTTTAAAATTGATGGCAAGATGAATGCAACATTATATTAGAAGATAATAGAAAACATTTTACATTCATTATCCCTAAAGCTGTGCTTGTGGTGCACTCAGACATTCTACATGGCAATGATCTAAAGGCCAGTCAGCGGCCACATTAAAAAAAAAAAAAAAAAAAGGTGAAGGTTCTGGAGTGGCCATCACAATCTCCTGACCTGTACTGCATTGAGCCACTTTAGGGGTATCTTAAAGCGGACCTTCAATCATTTTTTCAACTTTCTATTAAATCTTCTGCCCTTGTTGTTTTAACTTTGGATAGTAAAACATTTTCTTTTTCTGTCAGTAAATATCTTATACAGCCATTTCCTGTTTCTTGTCTGGTAAAAAGCCCAGTCTTGTGACATCATGCACAGCTCTCTTCCTCTCAATCTCTCCTGAAAGTTTGCCAGGAAGGGAGGGGGGATGAGTCATAAGAGGGCCAATGAGAGTTGCAGAGGTGGAGGTTTGCCTCTGTGTGTCTGTGTAAATCCAGGGATGGAACAGGTAGCAGCTTCAGCTGCCCACAGTTAAAATGGCTGCAGCCTGACTCAGTGGAGGGAGATTGATGCATCATATTTGGCAACTACAGAATTACAGTATATATAAAATAATATGCAAAGTGGTTGGAGGTAAACTTCAGAATGGCAAAGATATTTTTATTAGAATGGGCAGCTTTTCTCTATATTAGAAAACAAATGGCATCATTAATAAATACTGTATAACAGAAGACTGCAAGCTGCCATTAAGGCTAAGGGAGGCAATGCACAATATTAAGAACTAAAAGTTACAACTAGCCCACTTCCTGGGCTCTTTACCTTCATCTGAGCCCTTTCAAAGAAGCCTTACTTCTTTTGAAATACCGTGTATGGAAAAATATCCAATATAGCATGCAGTTTCCCTGGCCTACCAACTGCTGATAGCTCCTCCATGAGACTTCAAAATTCCATATATCACTAGATGGGAACGGGAGATGGAGATCCAATTTACAGAGAAACAGGTGGATAGAATTCTTCTGTTCTCGTATAAAACCTGAGTTCAAGGTGTTGACCCGGTGGTATCATACACCGGTGAAGATTCATAGAATGTTCCCCCAGTACTTGGATCTTTGCTGGAGATGTGGGGAGGAGGCTGGTTCTCTTCTCCACGTCTTCTGGTCTTGCCATTTGCTGCAGTCCTATTGGATGGAGGTCCACCGCATCGTTCAAAAGTTCGCTGACCGGGAGTTGCGGAGGGATCCTGTGTTCTTCCTTCTGCACCACTACGAGATTCCGAGCAAGGCATATAGCAAATTTATCCTGCCGCTCTTGCTCACAGCTGCGAAAAGCTGCATCCCACTGTTCTGGAAGCAGACATAGCCGCCGTCAGTTGCTATCTGGTAGAAAAAAATAGGCGAAATTAATGCAATGGAGAACTTGGTAGCCACAGAGAAGGGCCTAAGGCAGACATTTCTCAAACAATGGTTTTATTGACATGAGTTTGTCTACTCTGAGGAATATGCGGAACTGGTGACTTAGGGCTCTTTCACACGGGGCGGATCAGTGCAGATCCGCCCCGTGGATATCCGCTTGCTCAGCGGGGATCGCTGGAGCGATCTCCGCTTAGCAGGAAGATGACAGGTCCGTCTCTGCACACTGTGCAGGGATGGACCTGTCACAGCGCCGCTCTCCCCTATGGTGGATCGGGTGACGACGGACCGTAGAGTCCGTCGTCATCCGATCCGCTCTGCAGACGGATAGAAAAATAGTGTTTTCCTCCGTCTGCAGAAATGGACCATAGCGGGCACGGACGAGATCGGGTGTCGGCGGATGCTCATCCGCTGACACCTGCTATCCCATAGGGATACATGTATGTCCGTCCGTTTTTCATCCGAAAACGGATAGATGAAAAACGGACATACGGACCGTCCGTGTGAAAGAGCCCTTAAAGTGGTTGTAAAGGCTTGTTTCTTTTTTTTTTTTTTAAATAGCAAACATGTCATACTTACCTCCACTGTGCAGCTCGTTTTGCACAGAGTCGCCCAAACCCTTGACTTCTAGGGTCCCTTGGCGGCTCTCGTGGCTCCTCACTTCAGATAACCCCCATAGGAGAAGCGCTCTCCTGGGGGGTTACCTTGGGGTGCGCTCCCTAGTCCAGCATTTGCACCCATAGACACAAATGCAGGACTCAACCCCGGCGCCGGTGTGATTGGATTTGATTTACAGCAGCGGGAGCCAATGGCTGCGCTGCTGTCAATCTGTCCAATCAAGAGCCGGGACACCGTGCAGAGAGGGACAGCAGCGTCTCTGGCATGGGAATTACGGGGCTCAGGTAAGTAAAATGTCGGGGCTGGTGACTGCCAGAAGTTTTTTTTACTTTAATGCATAGGAACTGGTGTATACCGAGTAAAATGTCGTGCGGGATACAGGCCTAGATCCTGACGCCCAACGTATACATCTAATTTCTGTGTTTACATTTTTGTGCGAAGAGGTGTTTTTGTACTGCAGACCTATTATTGTTTGCAAGTTTCCTTGTGTTATATAACATGATTGTGGTACCTGTATTTCCGTGTGCTTTCCTTAAATAAATTATTGAGAAAAAAAAAAAAGAACTAAAGGTATGCAAACTTTTAAACATAATCATTGTATAACTTTCCGTTATGGCTATGACTTGTTTATTTATTGTACTATTCTTTGATGCTAATGGTTTAATTTAAATCACAATAAAAAAAGAAATGTGTATGATTTGATCGATCATATTTTAATAATAAATGTTCCACGTTTTACAAATTCTGTAAGGGTTGTGAAAATACATGAGCTTAACTGTATATATACTGTACCTTCTCATTAAAAAAAATGTTTACCCCTTGGACATTTGTTATATTTTATTGACATGGGACATGGAATCAGAGTTCCAGGGTACACTCTATCAGCTTTGAATATTTGGACACAGTTTTTTCACCATTTGCAAAACCTCTTCATAAAATTGGGTGTTTTTGGACCAATTGAGCAGAGCAGACTAGTAAACTAACACTATTGACTTAGACTGTACGACAAGTTATTAATAATCTACCAGTGCTAAAAAGAGGTCATGGGTGTAAGTAGGACATGTAGCTTATTCATTGGCTATAAATTTAATGTCCTCCCACTGTTACTGTTTGCACAATATTCCAGACTTGCTCATCTGGCACAAGTTATATCCAAAGTCCTTCAGAAATTGTGGTATATGTCACCTTAGCATGCGGACATCTTGCCATTTAAAAGTTCTGTTCAGAACACTAGTTGGAGGTCCTCACATCTGCTGCAGAACTCAAGCTATGAAGGCTGCTGGGAAACAATTACCAAAGATTTATGTAACTAGAAGAATCCCCCCAGATGGAATCAAGATTCTCCGACAGTCTGGAAGGTGAGTGAGCACTGAGCATATAATATTTCACATTTTAAATTAACCAGTTAGTTTGTGCTTAAAGGCCAGCTCTGGGCACAAAGGTTTTAGTGTTTTAACAAATGTTACCTCTGCCCAAGTGCAATACATAGTCTGAATTGTTGCATTATACTTTAACCACTTGCCTACCAGGCACGAACACCTCCTTCCTGACCAAGCCATTCTTCAGCTTTCAGCGCTATCGCATTTTGAATGACAATTGCGCAGTCATGCAACGCTGTACCCAAATACAATTTTTATAATTTTTTCCCGACAGATAGAGCTTTATTTTGGGGGTATTTGATCACCTCTGCGGTTTTTATTTCTTGCGCTATAAACATAAGAAGAGGGACAAGTTTGAAAAAACAATATTTTTTACTTTTTATTATAATAAATATCCAATTTTTTTTTTTTAAACAATTTTTTTCTCAGTTTAGGCCGATACGTATTCTTCTACATATTTTTGGTAAAAAAATCGCAATAAGCGTATATTGATTGCTTTGCGCAAAAGTTATAGCGTCTACAAAATAGGGGATAGATTTATAGCATTTTTATTTATTTATTTTTTTTTTACTAGTAATGGCGGCGATCTGCGATTTTTATCATAACTGCGACATTGCGGCGGACATATCAGACACTTTTGACACATTTTTGGAACCATTCACATTTATACAGCAATCCGTGCTATAAAAATGCATTGATTACTGTATAAATGTGACTGGCAGGGAAGGGGTTAACACTAGGGGGCGCTGCAGGGGTTAATATGTTCCCTATGTTAGTGATTCTAACTGTGGGGGGAGGGGACTGACTGGGGGAGGGGACCGATCAGTGTCCCTATGTACAAGGGACACACCATCGGTCTCCTCTCCAGTGACAGGACGTGGATCTGTGTGTTTACATACACAAATCCAAGTCCTGCTCAGTTACTGGGCAATCACGGGTGCCGGCGGACATCGCGGCCACCGGGCACGCGCATCGGGTCCCCAGCGACGCGGCGGGCACGAGCCCCTTAGTGGCCAAAATGTTAGCGCCATCATATGACGGCAGCCCGCCACAAGAGCCGCACCGCTCCGCCGTCAATTGACAGTGGGCGGTCGGCTACAGGTTAAAAACAATACTTTTCTTTATGCGGGATAGTACAGCTGTACTTTCAGCCTGCTAAGTACATTAGAGTTGCAAGTTTTATAGACTGCAGCACTGGCGTCTTTTTTTCACCCCTCTTTCCCCCTTTGGCTTTTCACAGAATACACAATGTTATGTGAATGACCAAGGCGGAAGGGGAGACAATGGGATTGATTTACCAAAGGCAAATATACTGCGCATTTTGCAAGTGCAGTTGCATTCTGCAAGGGCATTTGATTCAGAGCTTAGTAAATGAGGTGAAGCTTCACTTTGTAAAAAATATCCAATCACAAGCAAGTTAAATAAAAAACAGGCTTTTTATCTTGCACGTGATTGGATGATGGAAGTCAGCAGAGTTTCTAATGGTGCTGCAGTCTATAAGACCAGTAGCTCTCATATCCAGAGCAGGTTGGAGGTACAGCTGAGCCACAGAACTCCATTTATCCCCTACCACTCTCTCTCTATTTGCATACAGTAAAATCTTCGATTGTGAGCATAGTTTGTTCCGGAAACATGCTTGTAATCTAAAGAACTTGTTTATCAAAGCGAGATTCCCCATAAGAAATAATGGAAACTCAAATAATTTGTTCCACAACCATTTATTCATAAGTCCTTCCGTTTATAGTCCATATAAAAACATTATAGCAATGTGATAGATTGTGTAACCATAAAATGTCCATCCACAAATGGAAGCCTCCACAAGGGGATTAGAAGCAAAATCCAGCAGGAGCTACAGAGTATAAAATAGAAGAGAGGCACCTCTACGTGTAGCAATATGTTGCTAAATATTGTACCTTCATTAAATGTAACCTCTTTGGGATTCCTCACTACTGGGTAATGTCCATTAATGTTATTTTACCTTAGCACATCCATGGACCCATCCAAGCAAATGTTACTTAAACGGATAATTTAATGTATGTATCCTGCCATATGATATGTCTCCTCTCAGCTATAATGTTATATCTAACTGTATCCTTCACTTGTATGTTTTCCACCACTGTCAAAATCTTGTACTATGACCTTATCCATAATAAAAACCGTTTGTAAACAAAAAAATGTAACCATATTGCTACACTTAGAGGTGTCACTCTTCTCTTTTATACTCAGTTGTGACATGACGCTACTTGTATATCAAGACATCGCTTGTATATCAAGCAAAATGTATTTAAAAATGTTGCTCGTCTTTCGAAACGCTCTCAAACCAAGGTTTTACTTTATATTGATATGCAGCAAAATAATTCTGCTGTTTTGACTTCAAAGAAACCTTCCACACACTGTAGAAAAAATGCTTTTGGGAGATGTAGTTTTGGGGGTTGTTCTTTCTTCAATAGGAACTGAGCTCCCAACAGCTGTCTCTAAAAGAAATATACAAGCCTGGTAATGGTGTCATAGAGAGTAATATAAGCTATATCTCACTACAAAAATTATACTGAAATGTGTTCTAACATGGGAGAGGTTGGTTTGGGGGTAAACAATAGCTTACTTAGTAGTATGTAATGCCTCGTTTCCACTGAGCGGATCGGTTCGGTTCGGTACAGTTTGGAAGGGTAAGAATGGTCCGGCCTATTCAGGTGAGCATTTCCACTGCAAGTCGGACCACCCAGGTCCATATGGGGTTTAGAAAAAATGCCTAGCGTGGCCTCACACTGATTGGCAGACGTTTTTCTGTCCGCCAATCAGTGGAATGTATCGTAGCTCCGTCCTAACCGAACCGTTCCATTTTCTATGGCCCCACATCTGAAGCGGGACCATGAATGGTGCGGTATGGTTCGGTTGTATGGGCCGCTTTCATAATGGAAACACTGAAAATAGCGCACCGTACCGAACCAAACCGAACCGATCCGCTCAGTGGAAACGAGGCATAAGTGAGCCTACATCCTCGTCATTAAATATCTGCAGTGCAAGATGCACTTCTGTCTGTGACTGCCAGACTGCCAGTCTTACGAGATTTGGAGCAAGATTTGGTGATGTCAGATTTGGTGAATCTGTTCCTGAGAAGACATTTCCCAGCTTATGCTTCATTCATTCTGTGAATCTGCTTTCTGTGCCTCTCCTGCTACTTCCTTCTACTTGAATAGCCCCCTCCAGCCAGGGCCGTCTTTTCACAAGGGCTGTGCCCAGGGACCCCAGGTGCACGGGGGACCCCTGCAGTCCCCCCCCCCAACAGGAGGGATCGTATGTGGAGTGTACAAAGTGGGTGATCAGTAGAGCAGGTGAGGGAAAAAGCTGGAATCGATCTTTTGTGGCTCTCACTGCAGCAGCTGAAAGCCAACATCTCTTGCTCTAGCTGCTGCAGTGAGAGCCACAAAAGATTGGTTCCAATTAAGTTATTTCTCCCATCCGCTGCACTGATCTTGATTTCTCTTCTCTTTCTTGCCTGGAACACCCCCCCTTCCCGTGCTTCCGGATTTCCTCTCCCCTCTCCTGCCGGGAGCAGCTGCAGGCACACAGGGGGATCTTCAGGATGGAGAGTGGAGGGAAGGGGGGGGCTGTAAATATGTAATTTCCACACTGATTGCTCACTGCATTCATTTATAACTGAAGCATGTTAACTGCGTTTACTATGCTTCAGTTTGTGAATGGACAGGAGCATCTGTCCCCTGTTCAATCATCTGCAGTGGAGCTGAGGCTACCAAGAAAGGGACTGATGCATGTTTCCTAAGTCCCTTTCTCTGTCTCAAAAGTGAGACTTCAGGGGTTTGTTTAGACCCCTGATATCTCACCAAAGCCCCCCCAATTGTGAAAAAAATGTAAAAATAAATATGAAAATAAAATGAATTACAAATTAAAATAAAGAAAATTAAAAAGTTTTAAAAAAATTACTACAAATCTGTAAAAAAAATCAGACTAAAATGCCACGCCCATTATGTGGCAGAATTTAGCAAAACCCACTGTGTGTCGTGGCACGCTACGCACAACGCAAGTCACCATCTCCCTGGTAGGGGCCCCAGTGCATTACTTTGCCCAGGGGCCTATGATGCTGTTAAGGTGGTACTGCCCCCAGCCATTTCAAACAACAGTCATTAGGGGGGCAGGAACAAAGACCTGCTCCTTTGTGAAGCTAACTGTCTCTACACACAGAAACAGGGCAGATCGAGGCACTGTAAGTCAGGTATGGAGAAAAGATCAACTGCACGGAGCACACAGGCAATTCTTGTAAATAGTCACTTACCCTATGCATGCATTTTTTTGGGTATAGCTTCCACAGTTTAGTACTTCTCTAACAAGGTCAGCATGACTGCCAAATAACTATTGTTTTTAGAAAGAATTCAGCAATGGCCCCATGTTTCTCTCATGAGGGTAGGGTTGCCAACTTTTCTTCAAGACAAACACTTTAGCAGTCTGGGACACCTTTGGGTGCCCCAGGGAGAGTAGTAATGTTGTGCGCATAGCGTACCACAGCAAACAGTGGGTGTGGCTAAATTGCTCTTGCTGACATCATCGCCCTGCCCCTCAGCGATGTCGAACCTGCCCCAAGACAGCCGCCAAAAGCTCCCGGACGGCAGCAGATTTGTATGTGACTATCTTGGTTACTTGGGGAGCCACAACCCAGTCTAAATAATGTGTCCGGGTTTCAGTCTGCCTGAAACCTGGACACATGATTCAAAACCCGGACTGTCTGGGTGAATCCTGGACAGGT
This sequence comes from Lithobates sylvaticus, assembly GCA_028564925.1. Classification (NCBI taxonomy): domain Eukaryota; kingdom Metazoa; phylum Chordata; class Amphibia; order Anura; family Ranidae; genus Lithobates; species Lithobates sylvaticus. The sequence goes on along the minus strand of CM053026.1, from coordinate 376,809,998 downwards.
GGCAACCTTAGATGAGGGATTTTTTAATTATTTATGGGACATAACTTTAAAGCGGTTCTGCACTCTGTATATTTTTTTTTTTTTTGGGGGGTATACAAAGGATGCTTACCTTTATTGGGGGACTCACCTGTTCCATCTTCCATCTCGATCGCCGCCGGTTTTCGTCCGATGAAGTTCCTCATCTTCTTCTTTTGTGCTGGGGGCCATCTTGCCTGTGGGCATGTGAAACCCCCACAGGCACTTTAGATGGCCCAGCATGCACCGCCGTTACTCGCGCGTGCGCAGTAACGGCACATCTGCCGACATCTCACGAGATTTCGGAAGATGTGTCCGAAATCTCGCGAGATTTCGGAAGATGTCCTCACTGACTCCTGGGAACAATGACACCAGATCCCAGGAGACAGTGCGGCCTGACGACGATCGACGCAGAGACCCCGCCCACCGCCGAAGAGAGAGAAGACCGGAAGTCATCAATTACAAGGTAAGTAAAAAAAAAAAAAAAACACATTTCATTTAGTACTCTTTGCCTGATTTGGAAGGCAAAGAGATTTACTAAATGAAATGGGTGCAGAACCACTTTAAGGAGTAAAATCTAACTCTAAGTATAAGAAGAAAAATCTAACTCCCTTGCTGCATTGAACAGCTTGGGCAGTTCAGCTTTCCCCCCTTCACTCCCACCACACTTCTAGTCCCCGAAGACCATGCTGTAGCATGTTGACTGTAATTTTCTTTACAAATGGATATGTTGTTAAATCTGTATTGTGGCCAACAAAAAAACAACATTGAAACAGAGAGACTAATTTTCAGATGCTGCTCTGCTGGATTCTGTTTTACTTGCATAGCTGTTTCTGGTCATTTGTGTGTCACTGTCAACTGCAGTTTCATGACCATAGCAAAGGTTTATCTGAACTGCATTATTTTGAAGAACTGTATGGTTAATTATTGACCATTTATTTATTTTTTTGCCTGAGGGGCTTGGGCTGCTTATGCAATATCTATTTGAAATAGCTGGTCTTGGTGTTTATTTTAATTTTGCATAATCTCATGTTTTTACAAGGCTGATACTGATAACACAATGAGTAATTTGATAGTGCTGGAGCTTTTATGATAACCACACAAATGGTGGTGGAGTGATCAAAATTTTATGCAATTTTAGTTAAAATCACAGAGTAACAAAGACATAAAATAGTGGTTTCTAACGACTTCAAAGAGATTTCATTAAATGTGCCCCAAATTTAAGGCAGTGACTGATCTTTTAACAAGATGTAATAAAGCATTCAGTAAAAGTGCTTAGTTTCTTAAAATTATGTGTATCTGCATGTCAGCTGGGCCTTCTCGCCCTGCACGTGTGGGTACCTTTCCTCATATACACGCTCATCAATAGCCAAAACCAGATGAGGCGGTTCCCCAGCTTAGAGATGAGCCCTACACTGTGTGCAGTAGTTAATTATAGAGTCCCCCTGTAAAATATGCTGTCCCATGTTACTACACACCTTCCTCGATGCCTGCTGTGTTTAAGAGGGACAACGCTGAGCTTTTGCCCTCTCCACCAGTTTACCGTAACTCACTCCAGGTGACAGAATGGGGTCCCACCAAGTACCTATCGCAGACCTCATGTGTACACTTATTTAACTCTTTTAGTTTACCCGTAACATGTGGCTAAGCTCTGTAACACAAGTTTGGTCCCAACACCTTCAGGGAACTGACAGCTGGGGAGTAAGTCAGATCACCAACCCCCTCACTACCAGAGAACCCTCCGCCATGTCAGGTATCGCGCTTCATGACCGACTGGCGGGCACCTAGCACTAGTCTTGGTTACTCATAGCAACTGCATTCCTCTACCACTTGTCTTGCTGAGTTAACCCTTTTGTAGTGGCCTTGCTTCATACCCCACATATGCCTTACTGACCCTGTTCTTCTGATACAATATGTACCACCGTACACCCCTTTGAATAACTTCAGACCAGGCTTAAAACAGTTAACAGCTGTACTGAAGATTCAGCAACACAGTTCAACAGCACAGCACACATGAAACAGAGTCCAGACCTAATTAACTAATGTAGGCTGGCCAGATTCATACTTTCCAGAGAAGCAAAGTCCATTGAGCAAAATTGCAGTAATGGTGGGTTCCTAGTCCAGGGAAAAATCCCAGCAGGGTGACCCAGGGAGGGAGACACATGCTCCAGCAAGGCTACATGGTGCAGTTCAACAGGTCAGTGTAATAAATAACACATACTATGCGCTTTTGCAATGGGCATATTAGCACCTATAAAAGAGTTAACAACTATCAGGTTGCTTTCACACTGTCCTGCGGGTACAGCACAGTGCACCTGTGGCTTTTCTGCAGGTTAGCTGTGCTTTGCCATAGACTTCTATTATATATTGGGGGTGTGGTGCACTGTGTGAAAGTACCCCCAAACTCCTGCATTCAGTTTTGGTGCGTTTTCACAAATTGCACCACACCGAGGTAAACCCCCAGCGCATCAGTGTGAAAGGAGCCTTATAGGGGGCTCAGGACAGTAAGGGCTTGTTTAATACATCAGCTGCTTCCCAGAGGCAGCAGCCCCAGGAGAATGACACTGCTGAACAGGCCTCCCAAACATTTATCTTCTCCCCAGCCACCTTCTGGGTACCCACCCAGGGATTGGCTTAGGTCACATAGATATTCATAACTCAGTAGGTCAGATAGACGTTAGTAACTCAGTGACTGACCCTCCTAATTTATTTGTGGAAACATCTTCCAGAGGCAGACAGGAGCAATCAACCACCAAGCTTAGGAAAACCTGGCCAGACCTAGAAAATAGATTGCTGCTCCACTACACCAGTACACCAGAGGCAAAAACTAAATTTAGCCTGTCTAGAGCAGGGTGCTACATCAGGAATACGATAAACCTATTCATATTGTTATATCAATTATAATACAGTACATGTTATTTAAGGGTTAGTATATTGGATCAACAATGAATATTTCATTAAACTGTAATTTATACCCGAAAGTGGGGGATGATTTATCTGTACATATGTTGTATCCTATTTTTTTTTGATAACTAGGTCTCTACGGCAAGTGCATGGACTGCTATGGGTATAAAAAATACTAGTGTGCTTATGCTGAGAACACTGACTAACCTTATGATTTAACATTTCAGTTGTGAAATTGAACAGTGGGATTCTGATGATCCAGTTCCACGTTCTGAACTTCTTAAGAAGGTTGCTGGAATTCAGGGCCTTTATTGCCTTTTAACAGAGAAGATTGACAAGGAATTGCTGGATGCTGCAGGTAGGATTTTTAAGAGTGTTTTACCTCTTTCACTCCTACATGTTAATACTGTTTACTCTAGGGCTACAAGGGCAAATTTTTGTTACTTTATCTTTCTACTAAAATATCACGAGATCAATCTTTTTGTTTGTATTATATTACTTCTAATGTGAGTTACTATATATAGGAGGTTTTCAGTAGCATGATTGAACAATTCAACATCTTGTGCAATGCCTCAATTTAATTGCATAGCAGAAACTATTAGCAATTCTATTTTTAGATGGGAGCAGTTTCTACTCCACCCTCAGGGATGGAGTGGAGTCTTAGGGGGGGATAATGTTCCTTTGCAGCCTCTATAGGTGTCACCTGGGGAGCAAATGTCTGACTGGATGCTGCAACCCTCATTGACCCTCTTCAGCCATCTTGGTTGGGTAGTGCTTATTAAATAGCAGTGCCCTGATGAGTTTAGCGTGCATTTTCGAGTGGCTAGTGTAGGAAGAGTAAACCCATCTGACAGGGACAGAGGAGCAATGTTGGTGAGAGGTTCCAGTGCAAGGAGGGAAATAGTAGGAGATACCACTGCAGGCTTCCCACAGAAACTGTATACAGAGCTGCTGTCACTACCTGTTCCACTACCAGTCTTCCAAAGCTGTTGCCGCTACCAAGAAGGGCATGGGACTCTCAAAAGGTATGTAAAGCTAGGGTCAATGACACTGGGGAGCCAGACAGATCAAGAACATATTAGAATAAGCAACCCTACACCATTAACTTATGTGCATTAACCCAGTCTATCCAGATTTTATAGATTTTTGGGGACAATTTTGACCTAGGTAGGTACATTTGTAAAAAAGTTTTGTTTTTTAGTTAATTGCAGACTTCCATATGTGGATGGTAGGTGGGGTAGGGATTTTCCATCTAAGAGGAATCATCTGCCTAGTTTAGAACTCAGCATAAAAAATAACTAGATACTGATCAGTAGTATTTAGGCCTCGTTAACATGGGTGCATTTATAGGTACACCCGTGGAAGTGCCTTCTTTACCTACACAGGATGTACAGGTGTTCCATGCATCTGCGTGCAGGCAGAGCCACTCATGTCACAGTGGCTGCACAGTAACAGCTGCTGGTCCAAATCTGACAGCCATGCAGGTGCAGCTGCATTTTCCTAAATGTAAACTGTCTGTGTTCAGGGACATGCACCCATACCTGCATGGCTGTCAAATTGGGACCAGCTGCTGCGCCCCAGCAAACATGAATGGGACTGCCTGCACATGGATGCAAAGTGTGCATCCTGTTTGGGCAAAGACAGCCCTTTGCATGGTTGTAGGCATAAATACACTCATGTGAACAAGACCTTGTAATGTCAGTCATTTTCAAAAGCATACATCCAGCGAGAGCCCTCCCACAGTGTTAATATCAGCTACCACCTCTTGGCAAAAAACCTGCATCCAAGAGTAGGTCAATACCATATGCATATCTCAGATTGGTATCTGAAACACATTGCACCAGAGGTTGGATAGATAGTGGAGAGATGTTGTGGGGTATAATAAACCCAGTGCAGAAATGTAAGTTGCATATCTCTGGGGAGTTATTGCTTTATCCCCATCGTCCCAGTCATGACCTGTCAGATATTACTCCTGCCATATTGTAAAATGATGCGAGACCCTGGAGTTACTGATAATTTGAGCAGAAATTTAATCAAGATCTACTAGTTTCATTGTTATGGTGGGATAATCTGAGTATGAATCTATTTCGTATATGACCTACCTTATACAACAGAAAATAGTTGAATGAAGTTGCACTGGCTCCTAAAACATATCAATCACTTAGTTTATACCCCATTGCTGTTCTTAAACTTAGTATATATTACCCAGAGGTGTTTTGATCCAGTAATGATCCAGCAGTTAGGTGAGTGCGCCCAGCAATTTTTAATCATGCTACTAAAACTGCCTGTGATTGATCGCTATACATATGGTACAATGGACTATATCCTGTAGTAGTAATTAGTTGCAAATGAGAGCACAATACTCCAAATTTGTTTCATCAATCGCTAGTACAGGTGGTCGCTAGCAATTAATTGCTGGACATAATTACAACCAATTCTCTTCTACACAACAAAGGGACAATGTGATTAGTTCATATGGAACACTGTCCCATTGACCAATATATAAAAAAAAAAAAAAAAAACAGGCAGAGGTAAATGCCAATTTCATGAACTCCTTACAGTATAGCAAAAATAATATTTGTTGTAATGTCTACACAGGTCCCAGCCTTAAGGTAGTCAGCACAATGTCTGTTGGATATGACCATTTGTCACTGGATGAAATTAAAAAACGGTAAGATATAAACACCATGCAACAGTTTAACAAGTTTCTACCTTTGAAATTAATTTACTACTTCTTATCCTGACTTAATTTTCTGCACTGCAGTGTATAACGTATCTTGCTTCTATTCAAAGCAAAATTTTTTTATTTTTTATTTTTTTTACAATGAGACCATTTGGTGACATCTGTGGTTATTTTTATTTTTTTTAAACAATAGATTTTTATTGAAAGTATTTACTTAATAATACAGATTAACATTGTCACGTTAGTCATTTGTAACCAACTAAGTTATCTAGGTTCATAGGATTAATCTTATAGAAATACTGTATTGTATAGCCTGATTCAGCCTACCCCTGTTGGGTTCAAACTGTAGGCATGGATAGGCCACCAATTGAGTTAACTTATCTGTGGTTATTTTTTAAGAGGATTAAGTGAACTATACAAAATTGTTTTATTTTAAAATTATTTTATTGAAATATTAGTAATCTTAAATATTTTATTCATTAGCGGCATCAGAGTTGGATTTACGCCTGATGTATTAACAGAGGCTGTGGCTGAGCTCACAGTGGCATTGTTGCTGGCAACATCTCGACGACTTATTGAGGCTGTGGATGAAGCAAGAAGGTAATGGGAAAACAGTAAAAGCCTGGTCCAACCAGGAGGTATTCAACTAAAGCTGGATGTGCACGAACTGATGTTCACTTGCAGTGCAGCTGCTTAAGTATTTCTGGAGATGTCAGGGTGGCATAGGCATTAAAATATAAGTAGTAATGAGTAGACAAAGATAAAGTCACAGGAAAAGCTTTAGCAGAATTGAATGAGCAGTGTTTATACAGTAACTGTTATAAATAAAAGTGATTATGGCAGTGCAGGAGTGGTAAAAAATCTGCTCGCAATATGATGGGGATTTCTGATGTAGGAGCTAGAAGAGAGTTGAAAATCAAATATGTCAGTGGCATGGTGGTGGTTGTGGCATCCCTAACATATTTTTTAATGTAAAAGGGGAAAAATATACAAGAACCACTTGAAGCTATATTTCTGTTATTTTCTCTACGAATACTGCTTATATCAAGTCTGGTTCTGGGGATGAAAGTGAAGTTGTAGTTGATAGAAGATGGGAACCAATTTAATCTGAATCACAAAGTATTAGCAAAGAATATAAGCTTTTTTGGAGTCATGGATGTCACCAAAGAAAACATCTCACTGGTAATGCTCTTTTAGTGTCTTACACTCTGGGTGTTGGGACCAGCTACTAAATTGGAACTGTGCAAATATCAATGGCTTGAAAATGTATCTTTTACATTGTCAGACTGTCAGATGAATTGCTTTATTTAATATAAGGCTATTAATTTGAGAATTACTAGTCTCATGCAGACTAGTTTCATGTATTACTAGTTTCTGTGGGAAAAGCACAGTTTCCAACAACAGCGAGTCCATCCTTCCTCTTGTCCTTATGCCCACTTACTAGCATAATGCCCTTTACTCATTTGGCAGTCATCTATATTGGAGTGTCTGACAGGAAGCAAATATACATACCCTGTAATCCTATTGTCTGTTAACTAAATGTTTTCTTGATCAAGATTGCTGTTGCAGTCAGAGATGGTCCATTTGATTCAAACGCCTTGTGGGAAACCTAAAGTGGTTGTAAATGATCACCTTGTAAAACAACCCACTCAGCTTGAAATAGAAATGAAAGGCAAGACATTTGTGTATAGATTTAAAAATGTATATATATAAATAGCTTTTTCCTTTTTTATAAGTGATCACCTTCCATCTGTTCCCTCTGTTCTCTCAGCTGCATAAGAGCTGGGACGGGGGGGGGGGGGGGGGGGGTAGAAGCAGCAGCACACTGAGCTTTCCAGTGAAAGGCTGTGCAGGAGGGGCGTGTCAGGACATGTGTGATCATTGGAGGAGACCAGGCTGAGTTCCCAGCATACCTAGAGGACTGACCACGATGTACTTTCCTGCATAGTGTGTTCAGTTTTTAATAAGAAAAGCAGAGGGACTGGCAGGAACGCCAGGGATTTCACACAAAGGAAGCAATACAAAAAGGATACTTTTTTATACAAGTACATGGTACAGCAGGCACATATCAGGAATATGAAATCTTAGGGTAACAAATGCTTTCAAGGCTCTTCTGTTTCTCTAAAAATAAATAAAAAAAACAAACAAAATAAAAGCTTTTCGTGCAATGTATCTTTAAATTGCCAGTAGCATTCTGCCCTTCTGGGCTTCTCTCCATGCAGTTAGGCAGGGCCATCTTAATAGCATCCTGGGCCCCTGGGCAAAGAAATGCACTGGGGCCCCCACAATCCTGCACAACCGCTCACCAAACGCAACCCATTTAAATAAAATGGTCTGCGCTGCAAGTTCCCCACAACCGGGGTGTGATGCAGCATTTAGAGCAGGAGTAGGCAACCTTTGAGAGGTGGAGATCTACTTGAAAATTATAATAAAACTAATGTCATTGTAAAAATATAAACTTAGCCTACCTTAAAAGTTGACTTAAGTGAGCAACCAGTTTCAGGCCTAATTGCAGGGCAGTGTATAGAAGTCAGTAAAAAGTAGGATGGTATACCAGCTCCTGGGTTCGGCTGCCCCCCAAGCTACACCCGCCTACATTCGGCAATGGGAGACTGACCTAGGGCTAACTTTTACAGAGATGTAGTTATCCCACCTATATCACCTCACCCACTCGTCCTCCATGGACTCCAAAACTCAGGAGACAAATTTTAAGCTACTGTCTCGATGGTACCGAGTGCCAGCAGATTTGACTCGTATTTACCCCTTCGCATCCGAGCTATGCTAGAGAGGCTGTGGACACCAGGGAACGTTAATCCACATATGGATCCCTCCTGGTGGGCCATATAGAGACTAGATTTTATTCTCAGATACCTGAGCCCTGGCGTGGTATGCTTGGTGCGGACGTAGACGATGCTCCTTTCTAATCTACAGGTAACCTGACCCAACCCCCCTCTCCCCCCCCTCTCCCCTCCACCTTTCTCTCCCCCTCTCTCCCTTTCCTCCCCCTGCTATCCTTTCCTTTCTCAGTACGCTCTACAAACTGAAAGTTCTCTTCCCCCCTTTTTTATTTATCTTTGTTCATATATTGATGGTATATATTGATGGTATTTGGGGAATTAATGTTGGATTGTTGGTAGATGTTGACCCACATAGCCCCAGTGCCCGTGGGATAGGCCCCAGTATTACTAGGGATACTGGCAGTCCCGTCTGGGCATGTATTGTTGCCTTTTGGTTTCTCTGACATGCAGAGGGGTTGTGGGCGGTTTGATGGAGGCCATTGGGCCCCTGCCCCAGCTGCAGGCCATGGGACCATACACCTCGCACACTTCTGAAGGCAACCCACCCCTGGTTTATCCCTGGGGACGGGGTTCTCCTGGGCTTGATTCTACGCTTTCCATGCCCTCCTCATCCCCACAACCCTCTTACTATTATATTGTTGCCCCCCTCTCGGGCTCACTATATTCTCCCCATACCCAGGACTTCTTTCTTTTTGTGTATGTCTCTGTTCAACCTATTCACTAAATAATACCCTGCGTAGTCGTTGGTCTTATGTCTCTTCAAATTTGTTTTAAAAATAAATACTGATTATACAAAGAAAAAAGTAGAATGGTGTACAGAGGTCAGAAATAGGTAAGCCAGTGTATAGAGGGTGGTAATAGTTAGGGTGGTGTATAGAGGTCAGTCATAGGTAGGGCGGTGTGTAGATATAGGGTGGTGTGTAGAGGTCAGCGATCGGTAGGGCGGTGTGTAGAGGTCAGTAATTGGTAGGGTGGTGTATAGAGATCAGTAATAGGTAGGACAGTGTGTAGAGGTCAGTAATAGGTAGGGTGGTGTGTAGAGGTCAGTAAAAGGTAGGGCAGTGTAAAGAGGCCAGTAGTAGGTAGGGCAGAGTACAGGAGTCAGCAGTTTGTAGGACAGATTATAGGTCAAGAGAGCAGTGGACGGTGTCAGCAGGGCAGTGGATGGTGTCAGTTAGTAGGACAGAGTATGGTGGCAGTTAGTAGGACTGTGGATGGTGTCAGTTAGTAAGGCTGTGGATGGTGTCAGTAAGTTGGGCAGCGGATGGTGTTAGTAAGTAGGGCTGTGGATGGTGTTAGTAAGTAGGGCTGTGGATGGTGAAAGTTAGTAGGACTGTGGTTGGTGAAAGTTAGTAGGGCTGTGGTTGGTGAAAGTTAATAGGGCTGTGGATGGTGTCAGTAAGTAGGGCTGTGGATGGTGTCAGTAAGTAGGGCTGTGGATGGTGTCAGTAGGTAGAGCTGTGGATGGTGTCAGTAGGTAGGGCTGTGGATAGTGTCAGTTAGTAGGGCTGTGGATGAGGTTAGTTAGTAAGTCTGTGGATGGTGACAGTTAGTAAGGCTGTGGATGAGGTTAGTAGAGCAGTGATATGCGTGTACAGGCATAATGGCAAGCAGGAAGTGCTCCCAGTACCCACTCAGTCAGCCCTGCTACTAGGACTAAAGCAGTGGCATCACTAGGGTTGGCGTAAAAATGGTGTCACCCCCCCCCCTATTTTTGGGCCGGAGGTCAATAAGACCTAGAGGATAGCAGGTTAGGCACTTACTAATAGCTCAGTCCTTAGGAACAGTAATGGATAATGGCCAACAGGCCCTCTTTTACCAGACCCAGCGAAACCGCAGCAGTGATCCCTCAGGCTGGATGGTCGCTCACTCTGGGTTGCCCAGGCCAACTCTGGTCAGTAGTGTAGTACGTCTGTACCCTAGCAGTGGCTCTGTTTTTCTCCCCCTTTGGTGGTGCGGGTACAGCATTGCTCCCTTTCTGGTGGTACAAATACAGCATGGCTTCCTCTCTGGTGGTGCGAGTACAGCGTGGCTCCTTCTCTAGTGGTATGAGTACAGCGCGGCTCCCTCTCTGTTGGTGTGGGTACAGCATGGCTCCCTCTTTGGTGGTGCGAGTACAGCGTGGCTCCCTCTTTGGTGGTGTGAGTACAGCGTGGCTCCCTCTTTGGTGGTGTGAGTACAGCGTGGCTCCCTCTTTGGTGGTGTGAGTACAGCGTGGCTCCCTCTTTGGTGGTGCGAGTACAGCGTGGCTCCCTCTCTGGTGGTGTGAGTACAGCATGGCTCCCGTTCTGGTGGTGCGGGTACAGCGTGGCTCTCTCTCTGGTGGTGCGGGTACAGGGGTACAGTGTGGCTCCCTCTCTGGTGGTGTGGGTACAGTGTGACTCCCTCTCTGGTGGTGTGGGTACAGGGGTACAACGTGGCTCCCGCTGTGGTCTTGTGGGTACAGCGTGGCTCCCACTGTGGTGCTGGGGGTACAGTGTGGTTCCCTTTCTGAATTCCCCCAGCACAGTCCTCTCCTGTTCTCTTCTTTTGTAGCACTCAATTCCTCTGTTTTTTCCAGGTTCCAGGTTTTCTCTCTTTCCCAGCAGGGTGCTTGCATGCTGAGGGCTGTAGCCTGCTGTCTGTGGACACACCTGGGGGCGCCAATCTTTCGGGACTACATTTCCCATGATGCTTCCCCAGTGTCTTCTGATTGGCCCTCTGCTGTGGCCAATGGGGACAGCGGGCAGGAAGGTGGGTGGTGTCGCGGCGAACTTAACAAATTAGAGCCGTTCTCTATTCTCCCATTTGGCTGACAGGAGAAAGGGAAGGGGGCGAGCGGGGGAGTAAGATACCCCCACAGCTCTCCTCTCACCTGTCACATCGCTGCTGCCAAGTTCTCTGGCAAACAGAGCAGGGGAAAATCGACCCAATGTACCGATGGGTGGGGGGCTCGATGGCACCCCCTACAGCTTCTTCCTGGTGTCACCCCACCACCGGCCGCCGAACCCCCATAGGGACGCTACCGTACTAAAGTAACTTGCTAGTACTGCATCCCCCTAGATTGAAGCCGGCCCTGATGGGGCCCCATGATCACTTGGGGCCCCCGGGCAGTGCCCAGGGGTGCCTGCTCGATAAGGCAGCCCTGCAGTTAGGTGCAAACCACTACCAACATATGGAGTTGTACTTATGAATTACTTCCCCGAAATTTTAAGATTTTAGTCAAAAACAGAGAATACAAGAGAGGAGGGGGGGTTTGTGTAATTTATGATGACTGTTTGGATTGCATTGAGTTAAAAACACCTGAGTTTAGTTCATTTGAACACCTGGTGATCAAGTGTAAAGTTAGTGACTCTTCCTCATTTGTATTAGCCACTGTCTATCGACCACCTGGCCCAGCAGGAACTTTGCATGCTGACCTATCTGATCTAATGATGTTCCTTTGTCTACAATCGGATTGTGTTGTCCTCCAGGGAGACATGAATATGTGGCTGGAGGATGACACAAACTGTGATTCCCAGGACCTCATAGGTGACCTAGATGGCCTCCACTTTACCCTGGCATCCACCATGATCACACACATAAAGGGCCATATGCTAGATGCCCTTTTTACTCATGGCGCAGAAGTTCTCAATGTTAAAGCACATGAGGTGGGGTGGTCAGACCATAGTCTGGTCACCTTTGACCTCTTGGATTTTGCACCAATAAAAATCCCCAAAGGAAATCGGATGATAAAATCTGCTCCATTTCGTAAACTAGCAAATATAACAGTTGAAGACTTTAAAACATGTTATGACTACCATCAGGGACAGTCACTTCTAGTAAATGAAGAGAGAGAAATGGGAACTCCGGCTTCAGAAACCGAGATTGAAAGGCTGGAAATTTCCCTAGATGAATTTGAGTTAAGAATCAAGGCAAGTCTGGACATCCTGGCCCCATTGACAACAGCAAATAAGCGCCCAAGACTTTCTAAGTCAAGCCCTTGGTATGCCCCTAGTCTTAATTTACTTAAGAATAAAAGACGAATATTGGAAAGAAAGTGGCTTAAATCTAAACTTCCCCGGGACAAAATGGCATATCGGGTCTATTGTCGAGGCTACACAAAGGCGGTAAAACGCCATAAAAGATCCTATTATAACAATCGAATAATGCAAGCCTCGAACAAGCCTCGGGAGCTATTCACATTGGTTAGGGACATATTTGAACCAAAAAAATTTCCATCTATGGAATTTTGTTCTGCGCTTCAGTCTTGCTTTGGGGAAAAAAATAAGGAAAATCCGTAATCAGGACAAAATCTTGCCTGATGACTTTGATCCTCCAGTACTAATAAGAGCTCCTCCAGCTTTTAGCTCATTTGCATCCACCTCAGTGGCAGAGATATCCAATATTATGTCCAAGCTTAAACCGTCAAGCTTTCCAAATGACATCTGTCCCGCATGGTTTATGAAGAAAAACGCAGATACATTGGCCCCAGAAATTACAAGGATAGTGAACCTATCTTTAACCACTTGACCACTGGGCACTTAAACACCCTTAATAACCAGACCAATTTTCAGCTTTCGGTGCTCTCACATTTTGAATGACAATTACAATTGTCATACAACACTGTACCCAAATTAAATTTTTGTCCTTTTTTTCACACAAATAGAGCTTTCTTTTGGTGGTATTTAATCACCGTTGAGTTTTTTATTTTTTGCGCTATAAAAGAAAAAAAGACTGAAAATTCGGTAAAAAAATGAATTTTTCTTCGTTTCTGTTATAAAATTTAGCAAATTTTGTCATTTTTCTTGATAAATTTTGGCCAAAATTTATACTGCTACATATCCTTGGTAAAAATAAGTACAAATTGGGATATATTATTTGGTCGTTGTGAAAGTTTTAGAGTCCACAAGCTATGGTGCCAATATCTGAAAATTGATCACATCTGAAGTACTGACGGCCTATCTCATTTCTTGAGTCCATAACATGCCAGAAAAGTACAAATACCCCCAAATGACCCCTTTTTGGAAAGAAGACATTCCAAGGTATTTGGAAAGAGGCATGGTGAGTTTTTTGAAGTTGCAATTTTTTCCCACAATTCTTTGCAAAATCAAGATTTTTTTTCTTATTTTAATTTTTTTCACAAAATTGTCATATTAGCAGGTTATTTCTCACACACAGCATATGCATACCACAAATTACACCCCAAAACACATTTTGCTATTACTCCCGAGTACGGCGATACCACATGTGTGAGACTTTTACACAGCGTGGCCACATACAGAGGCCCAACATGCAGGGAGCGCCATCAGGTGTTCTGGAGCACCCGGGACAATTCTGACATTTCTCTCCTACATGTAAAAATCATCATTTATTTGATAGAAAATTACATAGAACCCCAAAACATTATATATGTTTTTTTAGAAAAGACCCTAGAGAATACAATGGCGGTCGTTGCAACTTTTTATCTAGCACGGTACTTGCGCAGCAATTTTTCGAACGCGTTTTTTTGGGAGAAAAAAGTTTTGTGCTTTACAAAAAACAAAACTGTAAATTTAGCCCAATGTTTTTGCATAATGTGAAAGATGAAGTTACGCCGAGTAAATAGATACCTAACATGTCACCCTTCAAAATTGCACGTGCTCGTGGAATGGCACCAAACTTCGCTACTTAAAAATCCCCATAGGCGGCGCTTTAAAACTTTTTACTGGTTACATGTTTTGAGTTACAGAGGAGGTCTAGGGCCAAAATTATTGTTCTCGCTCCAACGTTTGCAGCGATACCTCACATGTGTGGTTTGAACACCGTTTTCATATGTGGGCGGGACTTACGTATGCGTTCGCTTCTGCATGCGAGCGCACGGGGACAGGGGCGCTTTACATTTTTTTTATTGTTCATTTTACTTTATTTATTTTAGTTTGACACTTTTTTCCCCCAAAAAATTTTTTGATCACTTTTATTCCTATTACAAGGAATGTAAACATCCCTTGTAATAGGAATATGGCATGACAGGTCCTCTTTACAGTGAGATATGGGGTCAATAAGACCCCACATCTCACCTCTAGGCTGGAAAGCCTGAAATAAAATAAAAAACGATCCTGGCTTTGATCGTAGCGAGCATTGCAGGGTATCGCAGAATATCGCAGGATATGGCTGGGTATGGCATGGCAGGGTATGGCAGGTAATGGCAGAGTATGGCAGGGTATGGCATGGCAGAGTATGGCAGGGTATGGCAGAGTATGGCAGGGTATGGCAGAGTATGGCAGGGTATGGCAGAGTATGGCAGGGTATGGCAGAGTATGGCAGGGTATGGCAGAGTATGGCAGAGTATGGCAGGGTATGGCAGAGTATGGCAGGGTATGGCAGAGTATGGCAGGGTATGGCAGAGTATGGCAGGGTATGGCAGAGTATGGCAGGGTATGGCAGAGTATGGCAGGGTATGGCAGAGTATGGCAGGGTATGGCAGAGTATCGCAGGGTATGGCAGAGTATCGCAGGGTATGGCAGAGTATCGCTGGGTATGGCAGGGTATCGCTGGGTATTATTGCAGGGTATGGCAGGGTATCGCAGGTAATGGCAGAGTATGGCAGGGTATGGCATGGCAGGGTATGGCAGAGTATCGCAGGGTATGGCAGAGTATCGCAGGGTATGGCAGAGTATCGCAGGGTATGGCAGAGTATCGCAGGGTATGGCAGAGTATCGCAGGGTATGGCAGGGTATGGCAGAGTATCGCAGGTAATGGCAGAGTATCGCAGGGAATGGCAGAGTATCGCAGGTAATGGCAGAGTATCGCAGGGAATGGCAGAGTATCGCAGGGAATGGCAGAGTATCGCAGGGAATGGCAGAGTATCGCAGGGAATGGCAGAATATAGCAGGGTAAGGCACAGTATTGGAGGGTATGGCAGATTTGGTATCCATCCATCCATGCTCAGCCATCCCTCCATACCCTGCAATACCCAGCAATACACTGCAGGCTATTGCTGTGTATTGCAGGGTATGGAGGGATGGCTGAGCATGGATGGATGGATGGATGGATGGATGGATGCATCGGTGGCATGCAGAGCAGGCTGTGGGCACTACAGATCCCGCCCACAGCACTGCTGCCACCGATCCCTCCCCCTCTCCTCTCACACTGTACCGATCGGTACAGAGAGAGGAGGGGATAGGAACCGGCGTCATCAAATGACGCCGGTTTGCTTACATGTGATCGCTCCGTCATTTGACGGAGCGATCACGTGGTAAACGGCCACGATGAGCGGCCGTTTACCGTGATCCGTGATCCGCCGGGTCCTCTGGACCCGGCGATCACGGATGTACTCGAGTGCGCGCCCCAGGGGGCGCGCAAGAGGGGAATTCCGGGAGGACGTCATATGACGCCCTCCCAGAGTTAAGCAACCGGCCTGTAGCCGTCATTCGGCTATGGGCCGGTTGTAAAGTGGTTAAAAATAGGGGCCATTCCAACACGACTGAAGCATGCCATTGTCTCCACCTTGTTGAAGAAGAGCACACTTGACCTTTCTTTGCTCACCAACTTCAGACCTATATCTCTTCTTCCCTTTCTGGCGAAGATCTTGGAGCAGGTCGTCTTTCAACAAATGCAAAGCTTTTTCGAGGGTAACGACCTGTTCCATGACTCCCAGTCGGTATCAAGGCCGGGACGTGGCACTGAACTGTCCGCACTTGATATACGCGAACGCCTGTTAAGAGTAAAAGATGCGGGGGGGTCGGCAGCCTTGGTGCTGCTCGACCTCTCCGCAGCCTTTGACACTATCGATCATCAAATTCTGGGAGACCGTATGAAACACCTTTTTGGATGTAGTGGCACTGTCCTCCGTTGGATCAACTCCTTTTTCACGGACAGGACCCATCAAGTGCAAATGAAAGCATGCAGCTCGCCAATTGAACCACTTCTCTATGGAGTCCCGCAGGGCTCGGCATTGTCGCCCCTGCTATTCAACTGCTATATGCGCCCACTCGCTGACATTATTGCTACACACAAACTAGCATGCCAGATCTACGCAGATGACACGCAGATTCTTGCTGACGATGGGCCAAATATGCACCTACAACTGAGAAATGGACTCCTTCACATACAAAAATGGATGGCTGATAACAAGCTAGGCCTTAATGAAGCAAAGACCGAGGTGATGCTGGTGGGCCCTCAATCAACCACCAATTTTCTCTTGGCCTGGCCCACTTCATTCTGCCCCATCCCAACGCCAGCGAAACAGGTCAGGAACCTAGGTATCATCTTTGATTCCTGCCTGTCATTTATACCTCACGCTAAACTCTGTATCAAAAACTCAAACTTCTATATACAGAGACTCCGGAAAATAAAAGATCTGTTTTCACACAAAAAATGGTTATCTCTCGTACAGGGCCTTGTACATTCCCGGTTGGATTGCTCTAACATATTCTTTCTTGGACTTCCATTGAAGTGGCAAAGAAAATTGCAAGTGACTCAGAATCAAGCTGCTCGCCTGGTCTCCGGATGTGCCAGAACAGACCACATCTCTCCCGTGCTGGAAAAACTGCACTGGCTTCCTATCGCCAAGCGAGTACTATTCAAGGCAATATGCTATATGTATAGGGCACAGCGGAAACTGGGCCCAATTTATCTGTCTGAATGGGCCTCTCACTATGTACCGTTAAGACCACTCCGATCGGCTAACTTACTTCTCACAGAACAGACAATCAGCAGACTAAAATTTACTGGTAACAGACGCCTGCTTACAATAGGCAATGAGCTGTGGAACTCCCTTCCAGCGTCTCTAAGGTCCTTACCCTCCCTCCTGAGTTTCAGGAAGGGTTTAAAAACCTTCCTCTTTATCCAGGCTTACGGATAATCTGATGAAGAATAGGAATTGTGCAAAAAGCATGGATTTTGCATGCTCTTTTTCCTCCCCCATCTGGAGGGTTTAGTCCCACCCACCCCCCCCCCCAGGTTTCTTTCTGTTTTATTTTGTCTCTTTCATATTGGGCACCCTAGGCTCAGTTCTTTTAACATTCTAGTTGAAATCTCAACTTTTAGATTTATGGTTTTTAGGGTCTCGGTGCGCCTAGACGCGCTCCTAGTGCATTCGGCGCAATACAAATCCAATATCAAATCAAATCAAATCTCTGAGACCTCTACAATAAATAGTTTCATAGTTTGTAAGGTTGAATAAAGACATCAGTCCATCCAGTTCTACCTGAAATTAATGTGAACACTAATGTGCTGCGCTTTAATAAATATGGATGTAGCACCCTGAGATTTAGTCAGGGAGCTCCTCACCAAATTCCTTGTCAGGAGTAGCTACTGTAGTTAATTACTAGGGATCCATTGACTTCCCCCTAAGTTTGGCCTGGTTGTACTTTCCTCTTCTACCACCAGGTGGCCAGGCACTTGGAGGTATTCGATGGAGAAGGACAACTGAAGGTTAGGTTATGGGTATATGGGATTTTGTTGAATCCCTTGGCCTGTTGGGAGAGCCGATATATTCGGGTGAGGTCAGGTGATCCAGGTTCTTGTGTGCCACACGGACCGCCGTCTGGGTGGATTGTGTGTCGTGCATCTGGCTGCCAGGCTGTGTGAGGGCCTATCCAGAAGTAAAAGGGCAGCGCAGGGTTGGGACTGCAGCTTGCAAACCAACCAAAAGTGACGGTTCTGACGGAGAACCTGTCAGTGGTCAGAGGTAGAAGGGAAGCTGTCGCCACAAAGGGACCAATGGCCATTCCTAGGACCACAATGAGTAACTGAAGCAAGTACCGGAGCAGTATTCAATGTCCTGCCCCTAACCCTCTTTCCCCTACAAAATATAAAAAAGGACTGTCAAAGAAATAAACCTCTTTTACATCCAAAAAGTGTCTGGTGTCCAATGACTTTTACCACCTTTGCACCCACTATGCCTCACAACCCACCACTTGTTGAAGGATGTCAGCTATCTTTGGCCTTGAAGGTTCCCATTAGACTGGAAGAGGTCGGAGATTCTGCTACATGAAAAACACCATTGTGCTAGAAAGCAGTGTAAAGAAAGTTCATGTTACAAATCACAAAGATTCCAATGTATAAAAAATGTGCAAAAAAATTACAAAGTCCACTTGAAGACAATAAAGTATATCCCAAGCCAGTAACTCCACCACAGATATTTCATATGAGGCTTACCAGAACTACACGACCTTCAGATTATAGAAAGGTCATGTATGGAATATGTTGTTATGCAGATCCATTACAATGACACTCTTCAAGCACCAGCGACTGGTTGCAGGTTAGACACAGGTTCACTTTAGGCACTTCGCTGTATACAAACATGGGTCAAACAGTACTCCCAAATTCATCACATGTGGCACCACATGTTGCTCCAAGTCTCCCACGTGACCACGCTCAGAGAAAGAAAAAAACCCATGCTCCACATAATGTAAATCTGTCAGGAATTTTATAAAAACAAAACAAAAACCTAAAATTGCACTCACATGAGCAGAAAATAAAACAGCACTGTATACACAAGGCAACCAAATTCCACCTCTGGGAAAACTTCCAGTGCGTGATAACGTCAGCATTGCTTTGCCCTAACTAGTTTTGTAAAAAATTACGTTCTCAAAGGGCAGGGAAGTGCAAACCACTACCAACATATTAAGCTGTACTTACAGTATCTCTGAGAACATTGGGTTAGCTTGTTAACTGTCAGGAATAATGCTCCATAATGACAGGAACAGGTAACACTACAATAAATGTGTCCTGGAGTTTAGAGGCAAGACCTGCCATTCTTTTTTTCACTGTTCTTCTTGCAGCAGAGCTCCACATCACAAGAGCAACACAGCCAACTACTGCTAGTCATTCTGTTTAATATGTATAACCCAAAAAGCTTCCATGACATTACACCTCAATCGCCATTTACACACGCTCCCTGCGTGTCTCGTGTCATAAATTTAGTAGTGCAGAAATTCTTAAAAAAAACATCTAGGGTTAGAAAGGGGGTAATTGAAAAGAGAGAGAAAATGGCATGGCAAAAGAGAGGGGGGAAAAAGGGAATGAACAGACAAAAACAGTCTGGCACCAGGAAACTGGGACATCTATTGCACTAAGAACCTTGTGAATGTCCTGCAAGAGCCCAAAAGAGCAGCTGTGTGGATGAGCACACCAGGAGGGGTGTGAATACAAGTAAAAACTTTCAGGAGCAACCACAATTGAAAGCGCTGATCAGGACAGTTATGAAAGGACAAACAGTGAAATAATAAAAATGTTCAATGAGATAAAAACATGTGTTGATTTAATAATATGTGATTGGATGAAAAATTATCTAGACATCTCCTTGCATAGATGGAACTACTGCAAAGCATGCTCCTTACTGTGACAGTACCTTAAGCAACAGTCAGTGGTGATGAAAATAAAATGAATAATAATAATAATAATAATAATTAATAATGATAAGGATGATTCTCAAAAAAGTTAAATACTGTGTGTGATAGCCCAAAGTATATAATCATTAAAGATTAATGACAATAATAATATCCATGACAGAACCAGGCAAGTTAGTTAGTTAGTTCATTCAATGATTTGTTAGTTTATGATTAATGTTCCCATGCTTCATAGTGTCAAAACCCAATGAGAACCTAATTGGTGTTTTATCTATTACCATGCATATATAACAAGTATATGGAGGAAAAAATATATAATGGTGATTGGAAGCCATGTAGGAATGGACAAGTGGTGCCCAATACAAAACATCCTATGCTATATGTTTACTATGATCCCCTCAGTATGAAACCTATGGGTACATCCTGAGGATATACAGAGTGAAAACTGGTGGTGACAAGACAATAATGATAACAGAAGGAATCTAGATGATACTATGAAACTCTAGGCCTTCGTTCAACCCATTGGGAGATAAAGAAGCCAGTTTATAGATCCAGAATGGTTCTCGTTTGCACAACAAGGAGAACCTCTTGTTATCAGTCAGAGAACCACCCGGGATGCATTCAATGGCCACAACCTTTAGACAATGGATGTTTTTAGCATGATAGGTTTTGAAGTGGCGGGGGACACTATGTTCATGAACTCTCTTTTGTATAAACCGTCGGGGCTCCCCTACACGTTTTCGTAAGGTTCGCATTGTGCGGCCCACGTTTGACAAGTTGCCCGGGCATATGAGTACATATATCACATACTCAGTGGAGCAGGTAATAAATTACTTTATATTGTACTCATTACTGGCCCTATCAGAAAAAGAAGATTGGCCATGTTGGATGAACTGGCAAGTCAGACAACCCCTTTTCTTACACTGGAAAATACCGCTTCTGTTGTCGAAATAGGACCTAATGTCCATAACTCTCTCCTTTCAAGAATTCTTAAGTTTGCTGGGGGCAACAATGTTCTTCACAGTACGTGTTCTTTTAAATGTGATTTGTGACGCTGGGGGTAGGATAGGTCCTAGTTTCGCATCCATATGCAGAATATGCCAATGTTTCTTAACAATATTCTGAATGGATCTATATTTGCTGTTATATTCGGTGACAAACCTAATTGTGTTGACATCTGGCTCTTTTCGAATCTTGGGAGGTGGTACAGATTCCAAAAACTTGTTGAGTATCCCTTTTATAGAAACTTGTTTTTTAGGCACAAACTATGTGATTTGTACTTCCCATGGTTGGTACAGTTTCTTCTTAGCCTTTGAAACTGTCCACTTGGAATGTCGTTTATCCAAGGAGGATGGTGGCAACTCGTATAATGTAAGTACGAGTTGCCACTGGTGGGTTTGCAATAGATTTTTGTGCAAATGGACCCACCTTCATGGTATAATACCAGGTCCAGAGTACAATATAAAGCAATTTATTACCTGCTAGACTGAGTAAGTGATATATGTACTCATATGCCCATGCAACTTGTTATACGTGGGCTGCAAGATGCAAACCTTACGAAAACGTGTAGGGGACCCCCCGACGGTTTATACAAAGTCGACTTCGTGAACATAGTGTCCCCCGCCACTTCAAAACCTATCATGCTAAAACATCCATTGTCTAAAGGTTGTAGCCATCAAATGCATCCAGGGTGGTTCTCTGACTGATAACGAGAGGTTCTCCCTGTGCAATCGAGAATCATTCTGGATCTATAAACTGGCTTCTTTATCTCCCAATGGGTTGAAAGAAGGCCTAGAGATTCATAGTATCATCTAGATTCCTTCTGTTATCATTCCTTATTGTCCTGTCACCACCAGTTTTCACTCTGTACATCCTCAGGGTGTACCCATAGGTTACATATTGAGGGGATCATAGTAAACATATAGCATAGGATGTTTTGTATTGAGCACCGCTTGTCCATTCCTACATGGCTTCTAATCAACATTATAGATTTTTTTCATCCATATACTTGCTATATATGCATCGTAATAGATAAAACACCAATTAGGTTCTCATTGGGTTTTGACACTATGAACCATGGGAACATTAATCATAAACTAACGAATCATTGAAGTAATTAACTTACTAACTTGCCTGGTTCTGTCACGCATATTATTATTGTCATTAATCTTTAATGATTATATACTTTGGGCTATCACACACAGTATATTACTTTTTTGAGAATCATCCTTATCATTATTAATAATTATTATTATTTTATTAATTTTATTTTCATTAGTAATTCAAATGATTCTTTATTTACTTAAAAAAAAATAGTAATTATATATATACCGTATTTATCGCCCTTAAAATCAGCGGAAAATCGTGGGTGCGTGTTATACGCCGATCCCCCGCTGATCCCCCGCTGATCCCCGCCCGATTGTGAGCTTCTCTGTGGTTTCGGACGATCTCGGCTGCTCTCGCCACTTTCGGGCGTTCTCGGCTATTTCCGACCGCTCTCTGCGGCTTTCAGAAAGCCGAAAGCCGCCGAGAATAGGCGAAAGCCGCCGAGAACGGGCGAGTGCGGCCAAAAGTCGCAGTAAATAGCCGAAGGCCGCCTAGAATGGCCGAGAGCTACCGAGCGCCGCCGAGATACACAGGACATCCGCTCTGTATCTCGGTGGTGCCATCTTTAAACGGCAAGCTGACACTGACACTGGCAAGGCTGCAAATGACTGACAAAGCTGCAAATGAGTGGCAAGGCTGCAAATGAGTGGCAAGGCTGCAAAGGACTGGCAAGGCTGCAAAGGACTGGCAAGGCTGCAAAGGACTGGCAAGGCTGCAATGCAAAGGCTGAAAATGACACTGACAAGGCTGCAGATGGACACTGAGAACGCTGCATTTAAATGTAAGTTTTTTTCCTTAAACTTCCCTCCTAAAAGTTTTTTCCTTAAAATTCCCAACTAAACTTGGGATGCGTGTTATACGCCGATAAATACAGTATATGTATATATATATATATATATATATATATATTTTTTTTTTTTTTTTTTTTTATCTCAATTGAGACATTTAATTGATATTATAACCATTGTTTCTTGTCCATCCTGCTTATTTTTATTGTATTCCCTTGTCTTTGTCTAATTGTTTGTAGTGTGTATATATAATAAGCCTTTGTCATCAGGTTGTTTAAACGATGGAGGTATGCTGCGGTGGGAAAAACCAATCATGGTTCCTTTAAATTTGTGATTCTTCCCATGGTCCGCCCCTATTTAAACCCCATTTGCAGTCTATGTCACATGACCTGAAGAAGGGCCACACCCCGATACACGTAGTCAAGACAACAGCTATCTTCCCTCTCTACTCTCCTCCGCTTGCTCTCCATCCGTTTTGCTCCAAGCTTCATTTTGGACCTGCGTTCCTCGATCGTATGACGTCCCGTTCGGGTGTTCCCGTCCACTTGCTCCGGTCGGTGGTTGCTCTGACTGCCTCTCGGTCCCCCCTTTGCTTCCTGGTTGCCGCGTGATTCCGCCACACACCATTGGGGATCCCATCAAGGCTCCACACTGTCCATCCGGTTCTGCACATGCTGGCTTCCCTCTTTCTAGTGACATCCAGGAACACATGAAGGTTTTGCCATCGCAGCACTGCCCCACCAAGCCAGTCCACCACCGACTGTTGCTTAAGGTACTGTCACAGTGAGGAGCACGCTTTGCAGTAGTTCCATCTATGCAAGGAGATTTTCATACAATCACATGTTATTATTAAATCGACACATGTTTTTATCTCATTGAAC
The DNA here is from genome assembly GCA_028564925.1 of Lithobates sylvaticus. Taxonomy (NCBI): domain Eukaryota; kingdom Metazoa; phylum Chordata; class Amphibia; order Anura; family Ranidae; genus Lithobates; species Lithobates sylvaticus. The sequence continues at coordinate 376,786,529 of CM053026.1, read as the reverse complement.
GTTTTTATTATTTGACTGTTTGTCCTTTCAAGACTGTCCCAATCAGCAATTTCAATTGTGGTTGCTACTGAATTAGAAAAAAAGAGAGTCTGTCCTCAGATTAAGTGTAAAGCTAGAATGGTCTATTTTGTCACACCTGCAATATCCCCATGTAATAAAACTCCAACTTGTAAATCAGTCGTTCTCAACACCTGTCCTTGGGACCCACTAGCAGGCAGATTTTAAGTATTACCTTGGGGAGATGCACAGTAGAATACTGCAATCACTAAGCAGCAAGCCTGGCCTGTTAGTGGGTCCTGAGGACAGGAGTTGAGAACCACTTTTGTAAATAGTTCTGCATTGTTACGACGAGTAACCAAAAAGAAGTCAACAACTACGTTATGCACCACAACAGAAAAACATATTACCTACCAAAGCCCTTCAAAGTAGGAACCAGGTCTTCACAATTGAAGAAAGAGCAATATCATTTTCATTATATCTATATTAAAGAAAGCTGTGACTTTATTGCAGCAAGGAAGAAGACGAAGCTCAGTGTCTAACTTTCTTCTCCTATGGATCTGTATAAGGGGACACAATGCAGAATGAAATGGAGAGGACGAGGAAGTTATTACTAAGAGAATTTTCAGGAGATGAGTTTGGAAGTAATGTCACTGACAGATCTCCTTGGAGATTAGATTGATTCTCTGTAATCAGACCAGTTAGTGAGGACTAGGGATGAGCCCACGGTTTGAGTCAAACATCGGGTGTTCGCTTGTTCTAAAGAGATTGCAGTGCATTGCTGTATGATGATTGGCCAAAGCATGCACCTGACCGGCATGCTTTGGCCAATCACAGCGTGCTCTGTTGAGAGAGCCTTTGGCCAATCATGGCTCAGGGGGACTAAGTCCACGCCCCACACTATATAAGGCTGCTTACATAGTGGCCGTGTATAATGTGTGGATGGAGATAGTTTGAGCTAGATTAGGCAGACAGGTTAGTTAGTGGCAGTGTATTTGATTATATCCATTACCTTTTGTACCACCACCCTCCCTTTAGAATGTAAGCCCATCGAGCAGGACCCTCCTGTCACTTCTGTATTGAACTGTACTGTAATGCGTAAACTGTTGGCGCGATATAAATCGTGTATAATAATAATAATATAATAATAATTATATATATATATATATATATATTATATACTCTGCATTCAGTGTAGCCTATATATTCAGTGTAGACTCTATATTCAGTCAATGCAGGCAGTGTAGTTTATATAACACAGTGTATTGTAGTGGTTAAGGGGAAACCTGGGCCAAAATAAAAAAAAAGGCGTGGGGGTCCCCCCAAAATCCATACCAGGCCCTCCAGGTCTGGTATGGATTTTAAGTAGAACCCCGCGCCAAAATTAAAAAAAAAAATTGTGGGGGCCCCCCAAAATCCATACCAGACCCTTATCCGAGCATGCAACCTGGCAGGCTGCAGGAAAAGGGGGGGGACGAGAGAGAGCGCACCCCTCCTCAACATGAGGAGGGTGCTTTGGGGTCCCAAGGGCCTCATCCCCACAACCCTTGCCAAGTGGTTATGGGGGTCTGTGGGCGGGAGGCTTATCGGAATTTTGAAGCCCCCTTTCACAAGGGGGCCCCTAGATCCTGGGCTCCCCCATGTGAATGGTTATGGGGTACATTGTATAGGTACATCTACCTATTCACCAAAAAAGTGTCAAAAAAGTAAAACTTGATAGCAGATAGTTTTTTGACAATTCCTTTACTAAAAAAAAAAAGTGTCCCGCGATGTCCATCCATCTTCAATCATGGCGCTGACGGTCCAGAGGAAAAAACTGAAAAACTCTGTACCCCTACCCATTCACATAGGGGGGAGCGGGATCTGGGGGACCCCTTGTTGTCGCAAGCAATTTTAAATTAAATTTTTTCATTTAGAAATGTAATTTTGCTGCGGTACTGTTAAAAACATGGAAAAGAGGTTTGCATGTTCTGGTGCGAACTGAACCGGGGGGTGTTCGGCTTATCCCTAGTGATGACCATGAGGATGACAGCCATGAATGAATTCATGGGGGGCAAGAACAGTGCAAGTGGGACCTCAGATGGTTTGGCAAGCTGTGTGCTTGTAGTATGTCAAGTATATCGTCCAAATTAAACAGACTGCTGGTTTGTTACATTGCTGAACCCTTTAGAAGAAAATGGAGGCAATTTTTTCAAGGTTTTGTAATGGAAATTTGTAAATTCCGGGTGCCCCTTCCAGTCTCCTCTCTTTTGATCAATATTTTGATCACTAACCATTCCTGCTATCACCTTTTAACCTGGAACCTCCACACGCTTAGGTGGAGGTAGTCCTGGCCAAAGAGGCAAAAACTCCATTATGGAGAAAATAATAGCTGAGCAGCTTTTTCATTACAAAATGACTTTTTTTTGTGAAAAACAAATGATTGATAAGACATATTTACAGAGCACAGGCTGTACACTCCTGTGGCCAGAATGGCCTTCTAGCTTAAAGCGGTTCTGCACACATTTCATTTAGTAAATCTCTTTGCCTTCCAAATCAGGCAAAGAGTACTAAATGAAATGTGTTTTTTTTTTTTCACTTACCTTGATAATTGCTGACTTCCTATCCTCTGTCTCTGCGGCGGTGGGCGGGGTCTCTGCATCGATCGTCGTCAGGCCGCACTGTCTCCTGGGATCTGGTGTCATTGTTCCCAGGAGTCAGTGCGGACATCTTCCGAAATCTCGCGAGATTTCGGCCACATCTTCCGAAATCTCGCGAGATGTCGGCCACATCTTCCGAAATCTCGCGAGATGTCGGCCACATCTTCCGAAATCTCGCGAGATGTCGGCAGATGTGCCGACATCTCGCGAGATTTCGGAGAACGTGAGCTGCACTTCGCCGTTACTGTGCACGCGTGAGATCGGCGCAGTAACGGCGGTGCATGCTGGGCCATCTGAAGTGCCTGTGTGGGTTCAAATGCCCACAGGCAAGATGGCCCCCAGCAGGAAAACATTTCTACAACTCATCAATCTTTTTGAAAGAAGTTGCTGCCGGTTTTCATCAAAGGACAGGCGAGTACCTAAACTGCATTGCATAAGCCACTGCATTGCAGTAAAAAAAAAAAAAAACATAAAGACAGTGCAGAACCGCTTTAATTGTTGGAATGCTGACTTTCTACATAAAATGGAAGACGTGCAAAAGACAAATATGACTTCAACATGGCTAAACTACTTTTCAAATATATTATATATATATCCCTTACAATTAAAGTAATGGAATCAAAAAGTACCCTAGACTGTGATCGCAAGAGGGAAATAAATCAAACACAGAGATTTCTTTAATTTAGTCATTCTTGCAGTGTCTGTGTGGATTCAGGTGACTTTTCCTTCAAGTTTTGCACAACTTGTACATGAAATAGATGCTGTATTGAGTCTCCAAACATTTCCTTATATTTATATAAATGTCTCTTAACAATCCACAAATCACCTGGCTTTAGTTTTAGATCCTTCCAAACTAGGATCTGGCATTGGGGAGAAAACACATAAATTAGTTTGTCTAAAACCTTAAAAGATCATCAACATTCTCTGTGAGATCCTAATGGAGGACTTCAGCTGCTGAGACAAAATATGAGCAAGTGAGTAACACACTCCCAAACCAAATATCATAGGAAGAGAGTCCAACATCCCCTTAGGGGCTTGATAAAATATAAGAAAACATTCAGGCAAAAGTTTTCTAGTTCCTTACTCTACTTTTTTCGCTACATTGTAGACAGTAGGGAGTGTAAAAATAAAACCTTAAAACTTCTAGTAAGGACTCCCCTATAAAATGATTTCCTCTGTTACTCTTTGTAGATTCTGGCACTCTGTACAACAAAACACATTCATATTTTAAACCTTTCATTAGACAAACATTTAGTTAGCTGTATATTTGCTGCGCAGAATGTGGGACCATTAAAAATTAAATATTTGACCAAAATAATGTCTGTAACTTTGTCTAATAGCACCTTTGCATAAAGCTACAGCTCTGATATATCGGAGTGAACTCTTCATTACTGGCTTGGCTTGTTTTCTATCATGCTATTTGTGTAAGAACTCCAGTTTCATGTTTCAAAAAGACAACTTTTTCCTGGCAGTATTATAATACATGATAACAATACCCTGCGATCATGCAGAGATGTCCATAAATCCAAAATATTCTTCTGCTTATACCACGACACTTACAAGGAAAAGGGGTGCATCATTTCACAATCCACACATTCTGCTTTGGATTTCAAAAATAAAAATAAATAAAAACAAAAGGACAAACAATCTGTATGACAATCTGTATGATGGACCAGAAAGCGCTCAGCCACATCAAAAACTATAAAACAACTGGCTGCAGGTGGCATCTATCCTAACAGGGTGTGTGGACTTAATGTGATGGGTCTGTTATATTAAAATCTGATTTATTATTACTCTCACATCATGGACCGCACATCAAGTTATTATCAGACCTTAATTTCAATATCACACACTAATATATATCCACAGGTAAATTTCCTTAAAGGGAGACATATTACTTTATTTTACTTAATTTCCCTTTTTTAAATGCACTGTTTCCACTATCAAAGGATATTCAATTTGTGTATTACACGGTTAACCTTTATTTTACCATGTTTGGAAAACAAACAAACAAATTAAAAAATAATTGTGATCACATTGTTTATAATTAGATTCATTAACCCGACACATTTTGTTATAAATGTTTAGTCTAAAAAAATGAAATTGGCATGGTGTCCTTCCAGCTTATCACTGATCTCTCATCCCAGCCACATTCTTTCATGAGAGCGCAAAGGAGGGGATCACATCTGCATACATGACACACACTAGAGATAGAACTAAAGGTTCCAGCATTCACATACATACATGAATATCTCTCTAAAATCACTTACATTTTTCCCATTTGTACACAACAAATGCATATCATTCTCTCACTTACTTTTAACTCTTTTTATTTCCCTGCTTAACTTCTGCTTTCTTTATTTTGTTCTGATATCCTTTGCATCCCATGTATTATAATACCATACTTCACATACTCTACCTTCTATATTCAGACGGGCAACTATAGTGCTCATCCCATCTTCCCTCTCTGACAACATATAAAGTATTCTGTTTTAACTCTCATTTCTCTGTTTCTTGACTTTACTAGTTGTAGTGCCTGACCCCAAATTCATCCCACAACTTAACATCAAAATGTCCCTTTCTTTCTAGTGTTATTTGCCACCCTTGATCCATCCTGCTAACATAGATAGCTGTTTCACTAGCCGTTTACTCTGCATGATTCTTAGTCCCTGTGGACTTTGGTGCTAACCCAGTTACCCATTGTGGATCCATGTCCACTTTAACCATTAATCTAGGGGTTCAGTATAGGCGGAACTGCACCTTTGGTTCATATATAGCGCTCCTCTTGCGCTGGGCATTTTTGAGGGTCTCTTACCCTTCATTCCCCTACTTCATTTAATGCCCATAATGACTGGCCAGTCTTCTCTACTTGTGCCTATACCCTCTTGCCTCTAAACTACTTTATCTAGCAGATGTAAAACATATACCTGTGAACAGCACTATTCTTTCCTTTCTTATCTATAACACTCAGATGGACAGTGACAACATAACATATAACCACCAATCAATACAGTTCAATTAAGGGAAGTAAAATAGGTACCCTTTGTCCCGAAAATGCCTTACCGATCAAGGAATTGCGATAACTCAAATGTAAGCAAAAGGCTTACCTCAGCCGGCTGATTATCAGAAATTGCCGGATCATCTCAAGCTCCTCGTTTCAGATTCTCAGGGTCACCTGCAAAACCCCTCCAAGGCAAAGCTCGCCACCTGAACTGGACATTTTATAGATAGGCAACTCATATCCTCATATTGGTTAGTGGTTCCAAATTAATAATAACTACTGCAGTAGGAAACAGACACAAATGATACGCTCAGCATCTTTCCAAATAACTGTTTTGCTTTATTAATTTGGAACCACTAATCAATATGAGGATAGGAGTTGCCAATCTATAAAATGTCCAGTTCAGTTTTAATGAGAAAGCCAAACCCAGACATTATAAAATAATGAACTAAATTTACCTTGCAACATTTGTATCCTTGCAGATGGCTCTGATTTCTTGCTTTTAAGATGAGACCCATCTGTAAGGTAACTCTACCAAGTTTGCATTATTTAGCACTGGCAAATCTGAAAATTGTCCATTGTCAATAGCTAGATATTTTGACTTTTATTCAACCTGCTGAGGCACAAGCACAGAACCAAGTTCATAAGGAGCATCTGGAAAAGCTGATAAGAGTGTATTCTTAAAGATGTACTTATCATAAAAAAAGACCATGAAGTTGCTTCACATAGAATTGTGGAACGATAAATTACTTTATGTTGGCCATCTTTTTTTTTTTTTGTTTATATTAATGTAAGTTGTTAGGTACACTGTAGGGCTGTTTACAAACCTCAAGTAGAGGAAACATAAGCATATACCAGCCAGTTGCCTATAGCAACTGATCAGATTTAATATTTTTGGGTTGATCTAAAAAAATCTGATTGGTTGCCATTGAGATCAGTTTTACTTTGTACTTTTTATTTTTTACTTTTTTTTTGTTAATCCTGTTCTGTGGATCTTTTTTGCCTTTGTTAGTGGAGGATGGGGAACATGGAAACCTTTGTGGATGTGTGGAAGTGGATTGACTGGTAGTACTGTTGGAGTCCTCGGTTTGGGAAGGATAGGTGAGTGAGTAACCAAAGCAAAAAGGAAAATTGGTGAATAATTAAACCAGCATACAATAGGACATGTAACCTATTGTACTTGTTTCAAATTAGGTAACAACTACAAAATATGATGGTGTCTTTGAAAGGAATATGATTCTAAAACCAATGTCCTTTTCATTAAAGGTGAAGCTATTATTAACCGTCTGAAACCATTTGGTATCAAGAAGATCCTGTACAATGATGTAGCACCAAGGCATGAATTAGCAGCAAAGATTTCTGCTGAATTTGGTAAAACATGATTCTATTATATTTCCTGTTTGGAGAAACAGTGAATGAATATAAACTTCTGCACTACTTGGTATGATAATTATTTGAAGTAGATTTTAAAAAGTCTTATCAATTTATATGTGGGTGTTTTGATTGTTTTGCATCTCTGTAATGGTCCTGTGTTAAATATTTTATGGTTTGAAAGTATTTCTCAAGGCTCTTTCATATTCTTAAAAGGCTAGTTTTAGGTAGAACTTGGCTAGTTTTAGGTAGAACCTAGTGAGTCAAGTCAGTCTCTGGCTTATTAGACATTCTTGGGTCCTTAAAAAGTTTGATCTCCCTGCTGAAATTTCTAACTCTTGTCCACTTTTAGGTTGTGGGTGTTCTCACCCACTTTTGCATGTTTTGGCACCTCTTCCTCATTCAAAAATTTTATTAAAGAGTATATAATAAAAAACAAGGGGTACATGGTACAGAAGCAAAGGAGGGAGGCCGTCCCCTGTGTACAGAAGGGGATGGAAGTTACACAGCATTCTGATGAAACTCAAGTAACAACAATAAGACAATAAAGTATTGAGAAGCAACTCGTGTGTGTATGGCTGAAATCACTAAATTAATCAGTGGCGGGCTACAGATAGAGGGCAATTTGGGATCGACTCCTGTAAAGCCCCATACACACGGTCGGACAATCCGCGGACCAGGTCCGTCGGACCATGTCCGTCATACTTTGTCCGATGTTGGTTTTGCGTACACACGGTCGGACAAAGTTGTCGGAAAATCCGATCATTCTGAACGTGGTGACGTTTGTTGCCTACGACGGGACTACGTAGAGGCTAGTAGCCAATAGCTTTGGTCTTGTAATGTGATCTGAGCATGCGTGGCACTTTGTCCGGTCGGACAACCGTACACACGATCGGATTTGGTGTGATCGGACCGTGTTGACGGCAAATCTTTCCAGCAGGAGATAAGACTTTGTCCGTCGGACAAACCGACGTACACTGTCCGATGGTGCATACACACGGTCTGATTTTTCAACAACATTGTCCGATCGGACAGAATCCATGAAAAAGTCCGACCGTGTGTATGGGGCTTAAGTGAGGACTAATTACAGGGAGTGCCGAGTTACAGGGTGTGGTGGAATTTTTGGCACCTCTTATTACACTCTCCTTATCATAAAATAAATAAAAACACTAACAAATACAGTGGTAACCCTCACAGCAGGTGTATATACCATGGAACTCAAGCACAGAGATCTCACTAAGAAGTACACAGAATTGTCAGGTAGTTTAACTTCCTATCATGACCAGTGCCACAGGGAAACTGAGACAGTGATTTCAGTAGCAAAGGTATTTAAGCCTTGTGGATCGCTGCACAACTGAGATCTGCCACATTTTTGTCACCAATCAAGAAGACATAACGTAGTGGGTATGACAATGGAGGAGTTCCTATAGAGTAGACTGGTGGGAAGGGGAATGGGAAGGGGGACAGGGGGGTGTTAGCATCAGTTAAAAAAGTCCAACATTGGAACTTGAACCCTTTAGGCATGTATTGCTCCAGCATGTGTTTTTTTTTCCAGCAGAAGCACAGTATAAAGAATTGCTGGTAATTAACTTTTTCTTTATAGTGTTTGTGGGCCTTAGCATAGAGCTATAGGAGGTGGGATGTGGTCACAGAGATCGCAACTAAGGTAGCAGGCAATTGAGATGTATTGTGCAGAGTTTCTAAAGAATGAAGTTTGTGCAAAGTAGTTGAAATAGCCCTTGTGTGCTCCTTTTTAATTTTGACCCTTCCCCATTGTATGTATACCCCTCTGAACACAGTGTTAAGAGCCTTCCGCTGAAGAGAGAGAGAGAGAGAGAGAGAGAGAGAGAGAGAGAAACAGCACCGTTTTCATGATCAGATATGAAGTTATAAATCACAGCGCAAAGTGCACCTCTTATAATAGTTATAAATTAAATCACAAAAATGTACTTCTTTGCATTAAGAAATAATTAAGTTGTGCAGAGATCCAAAAGGCTAAAATACCTTTCCTAAATGTAGCGGTACCCCCGTAGGGGCTGCTGAAATGTTGGATTGTCTGTCACCCTGCCCAGCCCGGGATTCACCTATCAAACACTCAGAGACATAGAACAGTCCATATGCTTTGTTTTTTTTGTTTTATTGAGGGGATTGAACTTGGATGGGGTAAAGAAAATATGGGATGCCCAGTAGAATTGGTAGTGCTTGCATGGGACAACTATATACAGTCCAGTGTATACACTCCATTTCTCCTCCAGCACATCGCTTCTTCTCTAATCTTCAGGCACAGCTAGCACAAAGTGGTTAGGCCTGACACTGACTCAGCCAGGCCTTTAGCAATTGCCATTTGCAGGCAGGGACCACGGGCCCCTATAGTGTAGCAAAATAGAAAGTCTCTGGTGCTAGCTCTCCTACACGCAGCTACTGAGGCCAGTAAGCTATCTTGAGGCCCTGCCAGCCCACCTGGCTGCAGCAACCAATCTCCAATCTCCACTGCCCCTTTCACCACAGTCCACTCTTCTAGTTCTGCACCCATCTCAGACTGTGCCTCACTCTGTGCTCCACTCACCAGCCCTCCTGGCTGCGACCATTTGTCCTCCCTGGAGTCTCTTTGCAATGCTCTCTCCTGCTGTCCTCTCTTTGACCTCTCTTGTGCCTCCGGTCCAGGACCTCTTCATGCGTTCCTGAAGGTGGTTCCGACTGCACCCAAGCCCAGGCCCAAGGTCACATCCCCCAGACTGGGGAGCTCCCTCAAAGGCCCCAACAGCCTCCACACTCTCTCACTCCTGCTCTTCTGCCCAACTACTCCTCCCCAGCTGGGCTGACTCTATGTATTTAATGAGGCATGCCTCCTCCAGGTTGGGGATTGGTCAGGGCCCCCTAAAACACCCCAGGCAGCTCCACCCCTCCACTCTCTCTCTCTTTCCAGAGCTTTCCAGCAAACTCTGGAAAGAAGATAGAAGAGGTCTCAGTGATGCTGCCTGTGAGTCACCAGCTGCTACCCTGAGCCACTGCCAGCCCAGAATGAAAACAAACAGGCCTAGCAACCAGCCAGGCCTGCTTAAATTTACCTATCCTTACAAAGAATCATACCTCTAGCACCTACCTACCTAGAGGGTGCTATATAGGGAAACTGCTTTTTCAGGTTCCCTGTGGTACTGGTTATGATAGGAAGTTAAACTATCTGACAATTCTGTATACTTCACAGTGTTGAACCTCTAAGGTCAGAGGACATCTTTATCAGCTCAAAACTAGTAGCAGCCAGCTCCTGACAGCTCTCATCTGTAAGGTAGCAGCAAAACAATCCTTTCCTTTACAAAAATCCCAGTCACTAGTGTCCTGTCCAGCGCTTGTATGCCTCTTGGTGCTCTTCTTCCCGACAGACATAGTGTATTGGCCTGATGATGTTATGGAAGGAAACCCTGCCTTACACATTACGTATGTAATGGACTTCATCATAGACCGATGATATAAAGTTATTTATAGTGTCAGTTACTGCTTGGTTGCTGGTAAGTTCAGTGAGAAGGGTGACATTGAGATACCACATTAATTTGGACTGCATGGCCATGAGAGCATCTAGGGAGAGCAAGAATGGGAAGTGGACTAATCATATAAGAGAGCCAATGTCAACAGTAGGACTCCCCTCAAGAACATAGTGGCTAGTGAAGAAATATACAACTATAGGATCAGTAGTGGAGTAGAAGCTATAGTTTGTGTCCTGTGGATGTAGGACCCACTAAATATCTATTAGTTGGTGGGAGAAAGGTTTAAGCGTGAAATAAAGTTACATCCAACCAAAATAGTGCCTTCCAATAGCTCATGTAAGACTTAAAGATAGTGTTTGGCTGTAGTAGTCTGATTTTGTATGGGTCATACACAGAACACATTGAATAACAAGGGGCTTTAGGGCTCTCCATTAGTCAAAAGTATGCTTGGAGAGGTCAGGAAGCATGTAGACCCTATAAATTTCAAGATGTACAGAATATGAGGTGCCTAGGAGTTTATTAAAAATGGCCTTCACAGTTGGGTGCAGACCTGCAGTACTTGTTGCCTTAGGCAGCTTCTTCTATTTCTGTTTTTGAGATAATCGTGGAGTTGAAATAAGATATGAAAGTGAGCTTCTTGATCTTCCAGGCCTCTTTCTCGAGCTGCTATTGTTGCAGATAAAGCGGCACAGGATGTTCTAGGTTTGAAGTCCTTGAATGTAAAGTGTAGCTTGGTCATTAGCGACTACATCTTAGATTTGTAGCTGGATCCAACTGCTGGATATATTGTTCCATCTCAAATTGTGCTGTCAGATTTTTAATGCATTCCTTTCTTTCCAAGTCCCCGTTTGAGGAGAGGACTGCGATTAACCACTTAAGGACCAGCCGCCGTAGTAATACTGCGGCAGGTTGGCTCCCCTGGGCGAATCGCCATAACTGTACGTCGGCCACTTTAAGAGCTCTAGGGGGCGCGTGCGCCTGCGCCATGATGCCGGAGCTGATGCAGGTAGCCAGGGGACGATGCCCACCAGCCACTGGCGATCGCTCCTGACAGAGACAGAATAGAGATCTGTCAATGTAAATAGACAGATCTCTGTTCTGTCAGGGGAGGAGAGACAGATATGTTCTTCCTACTGATTAGGAACATCGATCGGTCTCCTCCTCCAGGCAGTCCCATCCCCCCACAGTTAGAAAACACTCCCTAGGTAACACATTTAACCCCTTGATCACCCCCTTGTGTTAACCCCTTCCCTGCCAGTGACATTTACTGTCAGAGGCCGAAGTGCAGAGAGGGCTTTCCTTGCGGCTAAGTGCAGTACACCCCTGAAGATGGTACAGAAGGTGTAGGGCCCAAAGAAGCACAGGTTGCCAGATGGGTACAGGAGAGTGGAGCCGGTGGTCACCTGAAGTATACCGGTTAATGCAGGATACACAGCTGGGCCAAAGTCTCTAGGAATCCTCAGTAACACTTGGCAATGGTGTGTGCAGGAGAGGGTAGTGGAAGCCAGGCCAGGGGTCAAACACTGTAGATCTGACAGGGGGAAGAGGCAGGTAGCAGGAACAGGGTCAAGCCAAGGTCAAATACAGGAAGGCAGGCCAGGAACAGGTAGCAGTAGCAAAGTCCGTGATGCAAGCCAGCATCAGACACTGGAGATAGCAGCAAAGTCGGTAAAGCAAGCCAGGGGGTCAAACCAGGAGAGCAGATCACACAGTTCAGGAGCAATCCGGGTCACAACAGGAAATCCAAGTAGCTTATGCACAGAGGCTCAGGAACACAGGAAGGCTGATGACAATCCAGCAATGTAATGGGCTCAGCAGCAGTCTTATATAGGCCAGTAAGTGGCCGCATCTGTCACATTGTTCGTACGCATGTTCGCCAATTTGCACCGTCGCGCATGCACGTTCACATGTTAGCACCCGTTCGCACTAGTATGCATGGCAATGTGCCGGAAGCATCCATTACCAGTACTGGCACTATTGCCAGTTCTCCAGCCATTTCCCTGACATTTATACAGTAATCAATGTTTATTTTTAGCTCTGATCTCTGTATAAATGTTACGTACCTAGTAGGTGAGCCCGAATTGCAGAGGATGGCCTCTCTTACGCCTCCGACTCGAGGCTCCTGATAGGATAAACAGGAAGCACAGGAGTGAGCAGTGGTACGGTTCCTTGCAGAAGGTAGAAGGCAGGAACTGGCACAGCAGGCTGGTACCCGGAGTAGGCAGGATGGGTAGGCAGGTACAGAAGGCGGGGACTGGATCAGAGGACTGGAACCAGGAACAGGCTGGGTCAGCAAACAGGCTCAGCAGGCTGGAACTGGATCAGCGGACTGGAACCAAGAACAAGCTGGATCAGCAAACAGGCTCAGCAGGCTGGAACTGGGTCAGCGGACTGGAACAAGGAACAAGCTGGATAAGGACTTGTGGAAGGTCAGGCAAGCCAGGTTGGTTATATCAGGCAGGCAGCAGAAGGATCAGAGAAGCAGGCAGAAGAGTAGTCAGACAGGCCAGGGGTCAGTTGCAGGCGGATAGCAGGGATGGTCGTCAGGCAAGCCAGAATAAACACAGGAACAGATTTCAGATAAGCAGGGAACACACAGAACGCTGTAGAACAGACAGCAAAGTTCACCTGTGTCAGTCAGGTTTAAATAGCCTGGCACTAATGGGCGTGCGCGCATTCCCGTACGCGCAATGGCACCCGCGATCATGCACCAGCAGATCTGGATCGACGATTGCTGGCAGGATCTTCCTGACAATAAATGTCAATGGTCCCAGAAAAGTGTCAAAAGTGTCCAATCTGTCCGCCGCAATGCAGCAGTGCTGCAGTCCCGCTAAAAATTGCCACTACTAGTAAAAATAAATAATAAAAATGCCATATATACAGTATCACACAAAAGTTAGTACACCCCTCACATTTTTGTAAATATTGTATTATATCTTTTCATGTGACAACACTGAAGAAATTACACTTTGCTACAATGTAAAGTAGTGAGTGTACAGCTTGTATAACCATGTAAATTTGCTATTCCCTCAAAATAACTCAACACACAGCCATTAATGTATAAACCGCTGACAACAAAAGTGAGTACACCCCTAAGTTAAAATGTCCAAATTGGGCCCAAAGTGTCAATGTTTTGTGTGGCCACAATTATTTTCCAGCACTGCCTTAACCCTCCTGGGCAAGGAGTTCACCAGAGCTTCACTGGTTGCCACTGGAGTCCTCTTACACTCCTCCATGGTGACATCATGGAGCTGATGGATGTTAGAGACCTTCGCTCCTCCACCTTCCGTTTGAGGATGCCCCACAGATGCTCAATAGGGTTTAGATCTGGAGACATGCTTGGCCAGTCCTTCACCCTCAGCTTCTTTAGCAAGGCAGTAGTTGTCTTGGAGGTGTGTTTGGGATCGTTACCATGTTGGAATACTTGGTTGCCACCCCACACGCTTGACACCATCTAAACCAGGGATCCTCAATCTACGGCCCTCCAGCTGTTGCAGAACTACACATCCCATGAGGCATTGTAAAACTCTAACATTCACAGACATGACTAGGCATGATGGGAACTGTAGTTCCTGAACAACTGGAGGGCCGTAGTTTGAAGACCCCTGATCTAAACCAAATAAGTTTATCTTGGTCTCATCAGACTATGGTTGCAGTAATCCATGTCCTTAGTCTGCTTGTCTTCAGCAAACTGTTTGCGGGCTTTCTTGTGCAGCATCTTTAGAAGAAGCTTCCTTCTGGGATGACAGCCATACAGACCAATTTGATGCAGTGTGTGGCGTATGGTCTGAGCACTGACAGGCTGACCCCCTACCCCCTGAGCACGTGAACTCAACTTCTTTGGTCAACCATGGCGAGGCCTGTTCTGAGTGGAACCTGTCCTGTTAAACTGGTGTATGGTCTTGGCCACCGTGCTGCAGCTCAGTTTCAGGGTCTTGGCAATCTTTTCATAGCCTAGGCCATCTTTATGTAGAGCAACAATACTTTTTTTTTCAGATCCTCAGAGAGTTCTTTGCCATGAGGTGCCATGTTGAATTTCCAGTGACCAGTATGAGAGAATGAGAGCGATAACAACAAATTTAACACACCTGCTCCCCATTCACACCTGAGACCTTGTAACACTAACGAGTCACATGACACCAGGGAGGGAAAATGGCTAATTGGGCCCAATTTAGACATTTTCACTTAGGGGTGTACTCACTTTTGTTGCCAGCAGTTTAGACATTAATGGCTGTGTGTTGAATTATTTTGAGGGGACAGCAAATTAACACTGTTATACAAGCTGTACACTCACTACTTTACATTGTAGCAAAGTGTAATTTCTTAAGTGTTGTCATATGAAAGATATAATAAAATATTTACAAAAATGTGAGGGGTGTACTCACTTTTGTGAGATACTGTATATCCCCTATTTTGTAGAAGCTATAACCTTTGCGCAAACCAATCAATATACACTTATTGCGATTTTTTTTTACCAAAAATATGTAGAAGAAAACCTATTGGCCTAAACTGATGAAAAAATCTGTCTTTTCCAAAAAATGTTTGGATATGTATTATATCAAAAAGTTAAAAATATTGTTTTTTTTTTCAAAATTGTTGCTCTTTTTTTGTTTATAGCGCAAACAATAAAAAAAAACGCAGACATGATCAAATACTACCAAAAGAAAGCTCTATTTGTGGGAAAAAAAATACATCAATTTTATTTGGGTACAGCGTCGCACGACCGCACGAATGACAGTTAAAGTGACTCAGCGCTCTTTTTTTGTTTATAGCGCAAACCATAAAAAAACGCAGAGATGATCAAATACTACCAAAAGAAAGCTCTATTTGTGGGGAAAAAAGACATCAATTTTATTTGGGTACAGCGTCGCACGACCGCACGAATGACAGTTAAAGTGACTCAGCGCCGTATCGCAAAAAATGGTCTGGTCATTAAGGGGGCAAATTCTTCCGGGCCTTAAGTGGTTAAAGGGAGAAAGGGGAAATCTGTGGGTCCTGGATAGCATTTTCAACAGGAAGAGCAGGGTTGGGCATCGGTGAGTGCGAGCCCATCAGAGTCTATATGTGACAAAGACTTCCTCATCTTCCAAAACAGGATTACCCTTCTGAAGAGTCACTTTTGGTGGTGCTGGGTGGGTGACAGGAGGCAATTCTACCCATGTGAACCATGCTGAGCAGAGAAGGAGGTGTCAGAATGTTCTAGAATTAAATATTTTCTCGGCTACAGCAGGTACTCAACATTCACACTTCTGTCCTTACCATTTGCCCCCTCACCGCAAACATCTTTAATAAGCTAAATGTCTGATTTATGAGAACTTCCAACCTTTGAGATTTTCCCTTAAAACAACCTCTACGTGGCTCTTTTTAGCTCTTCAATAGCCTATAATGCTGTTTTGCAGTGTCTTTACTGGAACTGGCTAATCAGTCTGATGTTCTTCTTGTCTGCTGTGCACTAACACCTGATACACATGGCATTTGCAACAAACAGTTATTCTCCAACATGAAAACCAATGCTGTGTTCATCAACACCAGCAGGTAAGAAATCTGAATATATCATTTTGTACATAGACATTGTAAGGAACTGTAAAGTTATTACACACTGTATAAAATGTAGGTACTCATATAGTAAGCAGTGAGGTGTGGTTAACTGATTTAGATCAGTGATGAATTTTGATTGACAGGAGTTCAGCCTGAATTGACAATCGTGTTATGCAAAAATTTACAGTAACAATTAAACTTGCATCGTCAAGCTGACATTTTCCACTGCAAGTTTGGATTTGGATTTGTGGCTATTGGGCAACAGATCTTTTACTTAAAGTGAACTTTACCCGATTTTAAAATTAAAAATATATACAAAAATAAAGGTCTAGTTGAAGAAAAGATACCATAAAAGGTCAGCTTTGATTTGTATTAGTTAGAAAATAATTTTCTTTGCCCATCTCTGATTTAGTTCCACTTTAATACTAAAGCCCCGTACACACGATCAGAATATCATACAAAAATGACTGCTTTCGATACAATCGTACGATAAGCTGGTCGTTAGTACACAGCTTTCATCCAATTTTTTACGAAAGGGTCAAACACAAAATTTTTTCTCATACGATTTTCTATTTTTCAGTACAGTTTTTGTCCGAAAATACAATACAAATACATTACATCACTTCCTAATTTTTATTTTGTCGTATGAGAATTGACATACTTTAGTAAGCTATTCCTTTTCGATATGGAGACCAGTATGCAAACAAAAAACGGACGATCATTCGTCCGATAATCTTATCATGTGTATGGGGCTTAAGACTTGATTTTCCTGAATTGATGGCTAAGCTCTATCAGCTGTCTGAACTGAAGTGCGTCTTTGGGTTTTAATATGTATCTTTACCACACAGGGGAGCTGTGGTAAACCAGGAAGATCTTTACCAGGCTCTGGTAACTAAACAGATTGCAGCTGCTGGTCTTGATGTTACAGTGCCAGAACCCCTTCCTACAGATCATCCACTTTTCAAGTTAAAAAATTGTGGTAAGTGTTACTGTACCTAAAGATTTGTGAGCTTTTTAAAATCTCAGTAGTATTAAACCCTCAGCATGTGTCCTGCTTCTTAATATAGGGGAAATAATAGTGAGGGCTCCGTGCTTAGGATATAACTACAGTTGTAGCCTCCCCTAATAGACTCCCAAAAGAGGCTATAGTATAAATTAATTGATGCAAATGGGGTAAATGACGCTACCTTAGGCTCGATTCACATCTATGCATGTTGCTTTTGAGCGTTTTTGAAGTGCTTTTTGCTGTGCTTGCCGCGTTTTTTGGACACACATTTTTGCCGCGTTTTGCATGTTTTATTTCTTTTTTTACACTGTGGTTGCTTAGCAACCAGCTATATACAGTGTAAAAAAAAAAAAAAACGCAAATTGCGGTAAAAACGCAGTACTTGCGTTTTGGATGCGGGTCCATTTCTACTTCTATTACATGCAAAACGCTGCATTTTGCATGAAAAAAAATGCATTGATGTAAACATATTCCATAGGAACCCATGTTAAAAAATTTCCCTGCATTTCTGCAAAATGCATGAAAAAACGCATTAGTGTGAATCAAGCCTTAGGCCAAACAGTGGTAACTTAATCTCTTAGGCTGGATTCACACCAATGCATTTTTTGTGCTTTTTGCATTTTGCAGAAATGTACTACAGTCCATTTACCAATGTTTCCTATGGAACACGTTCTGTAGTGCAAATATGCAAAAAGCACAAAAAATGCATATGTGTGAATCAAGCCTTAATGTGTGACAATACATATGTGTATAGTGCAACAACCAAAGGATGCTAAACTCCACTGGTTAGAACCTCCAGGTGTTTGTTTAACATGAACCATCCTATAGTGTGACATATAACAAATGATTGAATACAGCAAACACAATGAAGTGAAGTAACATCTAACTTCGCAGGTGAATGAAATAAATTAAGGTACCTAATAACCCCAAAAAATTAATAGCTACGAAGTAACGCCAAATCCCACAGGTGAAAATATATACGTGTGAAAAAAACAAAAAATTGTCCAGCCACAAAAGTGATCAAAAATAGTAATAAACAAAATAAAATATGTGACTATTAGTACATATATGTACATCAAAAAATGCAGTGTTGCTGTGGCAAATGCAGGAAATTTCAAAGTGACAAGGTGCTCAGGTAATCGGATGACTCTTGTGCTCCCCCTTGCGGGTCCCCACTCACCAGCTCCTATTACCCCTACGGGGGTAGTTGGCATGTAGGAATAATCGGATGTTCCGTCCCTTGGTGGCTCCTCCAGCTGATTCACCAAATCAGGGTTCCCAAGCTTTCCTCTGTTGAATCCAGCGTGGGTGGCGGAGCCACGCCCCACTTCCGGTGCGCTGGCGGGGAGCCTGGGGCGCAGTTGGAGTGCGCGCTGCATGCCGGCACCTGACTGTTGCTGTGTCTACCATAGACTAGCTTTTTCTGAGGTTTTTACCCATTGCATGGGAAGTTTGCTTTTATTTGTTTTTTTTTTTTTTAAATAAAATAACCTTTTGATACTACACTATGGGAGTCCATGTCTCTTCCTTATGAGGATCTACCATTGGGATTTCACTGGAGTACTTTTTTGGAACTGCGCTTGTGACATGCTGGATTCAACAGAGGAAAGCTTGGGCACCCTGATTTGGTGAATCGGCTGGAGGAGCCACCAAGGGACGGGACGTCCGATTATTCCTACATGCTAACTACACCCATAGGGGTAATAGGAACTGGTGAGTGGGGGAGCACAAGAATCACCTGATTACCTGAGCACCTTGTCACTTTGAAATTTCCTGCTTTTACCGCAGAAACACTACATTTTTTGATTGGACTATTTTTTGATGTACATATATGAACTAATAGTCACATTTTATTTTGTTTATTACTATTCTTGATCACTTTTGTGGCTGGACAATTTTTAGTTTTTTTCACACGTATATGTAGCGCCGTACTTCTGATAAATACACGCTATGTCTTAAATTTCTTTTTTGCCCAAAACTGTAGTTGAGTTTTGGGGGTTAATTGTTCTAAATTATGCTTTGGCATCAGTTTGGCTGGACTGTATTGGGGTTCTGCCTGGTCATAGGTGGGGTGCGCACCTGTGACAGGCTTTAGAACGCAGTCTGGTTGGAAGCATTGGGTACCAATCTCTTCTCGGAGCCAATCAGTGGGCACGTGTGTATTCCCGGGATAGGGTACTTAAGGTGCTGAAGTCACATGGTTCGGGGTTCCGCTCCTGACCAGCTCCCAGAGGCCCTCATGGCTTGGTGTGCGGATCCATCCATTTCCGAGCCTCGAAACTGGCAAGTTCAAGGCACAGTAACAGTAAGTTTCACAACCAAGTCTGTGGCAGAGACTTTGCTAAGCTAAAATAACTTGTTGGCTGCTAGATCTACAAACAAGGATTTATCCAACAGTTGAGTTATCCAGTTGCGAGTGGCTACTCCCTGGAACATCTAGAGAGAGACATTTATTGAGTGTCAGCAGTTCCAAGTGCCTGAGCTTCTATACCCTTACCCTCTATTCCCAACTGAGATACTGTGTTTTACTTGTTCAACGTTTAAGCAAATAAAAACTCCTAAAGGAATTCAAGTGTCGGTCTCTGCAGTTATTGGGCCATCAACCTCGGGAACCCCTAGACAAGAATGACAACCTACGAGGTGGAGAAGGTAACGCTAAGCCCAAACAAACCAGCCGCCCCGTAGGGGGTTATGGCGCTACATATATATTTTCACCTGTGGGATTTGGTGTTGCTTCGTAGCTATTCATTTTTTGGGGTTATTAGGTACCTTTAATTTATTTCATTCACCTGCGAAGTTAGATGTTACTTCACTTCATTGTGTTTGCTGTATTAAACCATTTGTTATATGTCACACAATAGGATGGTTCATGTTAAACAAACACCTGAGGTTCTAACCAGGGGAGTTTAGCATCCTTTGCTTGTTGCACTATACACATATGTATTGTCACACATTTAAGAGATTGAGTTACCACTGTTTGGCCTAAGGTAGCACCATTTACCCCATTTGCATCAATTAATCTTAATATAGGGGATGATCAACAATGCCAAGAGTTGGTAAAAGCAGGGGTCCATCATCTGGAGATAATTCCGAAAATCATCTGGATTATTCTCCTGGAGCTCCCACAGCAAAGGCATATGACATAATTGGTCACGATTAATAAAGCAACCAATTTTTGGTCCAAAAACTCCTCCTCCTGTTCCTGGACTGGACTTGGGTGAAAGCTATAACTCCAAGGCCAATAATAAATAACACATTATTTCCTTCGATTCCGCAACATGTCTGGTTGACGAATAGCCGTTCAGAAACAAACTGAAAAGTGCAAAATGAAACTCCCCAAACTTCTACTAACACGAAATTAGCAGAAGCAGCCCAAAGGGTGGTGCTAAAGAGCTGAAAAAACACGTAGTACGTCAGTACATTCGTGTTTGTTGGCCAACATTCCTTGCCGTTTGTATGCAAGACAAAATGTCTACGGAAAATCTGGTCGTGTGTACGAGGCTTAAGTCTGCCACCAGTCAGTAATAACTCAAAGTAATTGTGATCCTCTAACATGACGGTTTTATACTTTTACAGTGTGTACTGACCTCAATCCAAAGCACTAAGTGTCATTTCTCTCTGCTATCTGTATGAGTCACTCCTAATAGGTTAGACCCTACTCCACTCAAGCACTAAGCAGGTGACTGACTGCTGTGTGTGTTTCTCTATGAACCTTTGTAGGTGGGGGGTGGTGGTGTCCATTCCCCTCACTCAGCTCTCAGAGATTACATAGAACTTTGTGCCCTAGCTGTGCAGTGTGTGAAATCAGATCCCTGCCCTCTGTCTTCTATTTCTGAGAAATTGCCTTTGATTATGTACAGTACTTTGAACTGATCTGGAGAAGAGATGACTGCAGATAAACAGGTACAACTTATTTGGAGGATTTGTTTCATCCCTGTCTATCACCTGAGGATAGTCACTTCCTTGGGTAGTATGTAAGGGTTTACAACCACTGTAAGGTGGCCATACAATGTTCAAAATTTCTTGAAGCAACAATTTGCTAATTAGGTGTCCCTGACCGTCCACACCTGACATCCTTCAACTAAAAAAAATCGAATGAGCCAAGCTGAAAATTATCACTTAAACAGCGCTGAATCCATTGAGATGCATTTGCTGATCGAGTATTCTTACAGTCACTGCTGTTGGCTGTCAGAATACAGTAGCCTAGCAGGGGCGATTTGTCCATCCACGCTATTAGCCTGGATGGAGGAATCTGTTGACTGCAGACTGGCGAATCAAAATCTATCATTGTATGGCTAGCTTTAGTCACCCCGGTTAAAATTTTCTGACTTTGTGTTGTATTTGAAAACAAATCTTTGCATCTTTTAAAAGATGTTACCAGCAGTCTTTAACATGAGAAACCTTGTCTGGCAGCCAATAAGAGGGAATACAGGGACATTTTAGGGGGGAAAAAGCCTCCCCCTTTTTTTTTTTTTCTTAAGATTTTTAGTTTCTCTGGACTGATGTGTACTTATTAGCCAATTTGGAGGGGACTGGAATCAAAACACTGAAGAGGAAGTCATATTTTTCAATACAATTTAATAAATAGGCTATTTTAAATTACGCAAGTATAAAATATATTACAAATTTATTATAAAATATAATATATTTTAGAATCAGTGTGGTTTAGTTAATACATTTTTTTTTTTTTTTTTTCTTTATTGCAGTCATTCTTCCCCACATTGCCAGTGCCACTGTGGAAACCCGGAATGCCATGGCTGCGCTTGCAGCAAATAATCTTTTAGCAGGATTGAAAGGTGACCCAATGCCCAAAGAAGTGCCATTGAGCTAGTAGAAACCGGAACATTACATTCACTATATTTACCAGCTAATAATTAACAGCAGCAATGAGGCTGACTAGTGATGTAGCCTGAAACTGCCACAAATTGAACGCTGCTCACACGTTTTCTATAGACTAAATGGAAAATATTTAGGAAGTCATTCTTATATCCTTCCCTCTATGTGGGTTACAATATTTTACTACTCTGCATAACTGTGCAAAAAGTGTTTTTCCAACCTAATGTAGTTCTTAAAACATGTTGGTTACTCAACTAAGGTGGAACACTAGAAATTGATATACATATATTGGAATTACATATTTAAAATCCAAGTTATGTAATAGCTGTTGAGGTTTACCCTTTCTATTTGTGGAAAGGGGATGGGAAATCCAAAATCTTACATTTGTCAAAAGGAACAGAACTAGAGGGAAATTCTTCACTTGTGATGTTTCCTCAACAATTGTATAAGAGGAGATTTCCCTTGGGCCCCTTTTCACACTTGTGCGACTTGTCCTGCGATTTGGGACTGCAAAGTTGCATGACAAGTCTTACCCCATGATTTCCAATGAGTACCATTCATATCTGTGCAACTTCAAACTAGTTCCTGTACTACTTTGGTCTGACTTTGATGAGAGTTACACATTCAGGCATTCCCTGAAATCACGTCAAAATCACGTGACTTTGCGGTTGCGGTAGTATGAAAGGGGCCTAACTTGTCTTCAGGACAGGAAGTGAGGGAAAATCTCCCAAAAGAGTCACATTTGGTAAATAGCGGCAGAGCCAAATGTACAACCCCCTGTGGTCACTATGCAGAAGGGAACCTGCACAGGACCCAAAAGGTTCTGGTAATCACTTTAATAGCAGTGACTACTACAGTGATTGTCACCTTCCACAGGTATGAGATATGCATATTTGCATTGTGCCAAGCTGGATCATTATAGACCTAAACTTCAGCTTTAACCCAACCCTAACTATTTACATGTTTCTCAACCTTTTTTTCAGCCAAGACACCCTTTAAAAAATTATCAATCTCGAGGCACCATTTAAAAATTATGGATAGTCTCGGAGCGCCCCATTCTAAAATATAAAAACTATTCTAATAGTTTTACATAATTCAGCAACATCCACACAAGTAGGACACCCAACGTTAGAGGTGATTTATTATTCAAAGCAAATATACTTTTGCAAACTGCTACAGACTAATATTCCGATATTTCTCCATCACTCAGCTAATGTTACCCCAGTGCTGATGGAGAAGGGCAGGGGAGGGTCAAACAAAAATCTTATGCAGGCAACTGACATCCTCCTTGTCAACTGATGAAGCCATTGGTAGTTAGAATGCCCGCAGCTAGAAGGTTGTAATGGTGCACAATGAAAACCTGTGGCTTTATGTAACTAAAAGGCAGGCTTCATCCACACACCGGCTTGTATATAATATTTGGGCAATTTTTAGGCATTTTGCAAGGCACCCCTGAAGAAGGCTCAAGGCACCCCAGCCTGGTTGAAAAAGGCTGTCCTAACCTAACTATGAAACATCACGCTTAAGGCTCGGTTCACTATGCTGTGACATGGGATCTGACTTGTGAGACCCCAAGTCGCATGAAATCTCAAATGCAATGTTTCCCTATGAGAGCCATCTTAACTGATACTACACAAGTCGCTCCATCTTTAGAAGAGGCTCCTGCACTATTTTGGTCTGACTTGGGTGCCATTTCAGCCCTTGTACAGGCTCCCTAATAGCATCCAAGTCGGTAGGAAGTCGCAGGGCAAAGTGATATGAGTTTGCCATCGCAGCAGTGTGACCAAGCCTAATGTTTAAGCAGACCCCAGTGCCTTATACATTGCTTTTTTACCAAAATCTAACTGTGAAAATGAACCTCTAATACGTAATCTGAACATTAAGGCTGGGTTCACACTATTGCGAATTGGATGCGGGTTCCCCGCAACCAATTCACAATAGCAGAAGATTTTGAAGCCGGTTCACATATCTCAGCTGCGGCTCCGGTGCAAATTTGCACAGGCTTCCCTGTGCATCTTTTGGTCTGTTTCAGATCCGAATTCAACCACAAATTCGGGCTGAAATCGGACTTGAAGCGGTGAACGGGGACCGCACCGGACCCCTGATGGGAGCCGCATGTGAAGATAGTGTGAACCAGCCTGAAGATGAACCTGGGATTTAGCTCCTTAAACCCTAAATTAAAACTAAATTCTATTAACCCAAACAT
The DNA here is from genome assembly GCA_028564925.1 of Lithobates sylvaticus. Lineage (NCBI taxonomy): Eukaryota > Metazoa > Chordata > Amphibia > Anura > Ranidae > Lithobates > Lithobates sylvaticus. The sequence continues at coordinate 376,762,453 of CM053026.1, read as the reverse complement.
AAGCTCATTAATAAAGTATCAGGGCCGAATGCTCCCAGTCCTGCTTTATATGCCCCTGCTGCTGAACCTAACCCTGGGGATTTGTCAGCACTGAAATTAACCGCACCAAATCCTTCTATTCTTCCACCATGTACTATTGCGTATAACACTCAAAACCCAATCCACCGGCTTTGGAAAGGAGTATAATTCACGTGTTCATGAAATGTTCAGGTTTAACAACCAACAGTACTGTCAATGTTATCATTACCTGAGATAAAAGTCTACATTTTGACAACTACGACTTTAAAGTATTCCGAAGCCTTTCCTGTGCATGTATATCGATTGTCTTGCTGCTTTTTTCATATATTATATTTTATTTCATACAATAAAACAATGAATTAATCTAAGTTTGTTGTTCTGTTTTGTTGCTAATTATGCATATATACAATATCTACTAATAATAATATAAAAGGGAAAAAGTATGTATGCATAGAACTACATTACACTGCATGTACTCCAGTGATAACTCCTTCACAACTTTGTGAAACATTAGAGGAAATGTGTGGGATAGCAAAAAAAATAAACACACATACTCACCTCCTATGCTGTAGCATGCTGCAGGTGTCCCCCACCACCACCTGAGAACTGAGCAATCACATGACCACCGATCGCTCAGTTCTTGGGTCTGCGCTGAGCACAGAGTGGTGACTATCAGCCACCGCTCTGTGTTCTGCCCCTCCCGGTACTCACTGGAGCGCTGTGCTGGAAAGAGGACAAGAGCAGCTGGCTCAGGCTGTCAGTGACTCGCTGGGAGGCTGAGCCAACTGTCGGTCAGGATCCCTGGAGAGCCTAGACCAGCTCATTGACGTCAGCCGAAAGCTGGCTTTAGCCCGCTGTCAGCTGAATTTGGGTCACAGGAGTGCTGAAATATGTGCACTCCTGTAACCCAGAAGAGAAGTATGGCCAAAAAACTCTGACATACTTCTACTCAAAAATGTGTTTTAAAAGATATTGGTTATGGTGCTTCAGAAAATCAATAGTACTTTATTTAAATTAATAAAATCTCAGGGCCACAGAAAAAAAACGAGAAAAGTGGTCCCATGGGATTGTCGCCCCTTATACCCTTGTTTCATTTATGCGCAAGATACTTAAGTGGTAACTCCACTTTTGTTGAAAAGAAAAAACATTCCCCTCTGGGTGATCTATGTGCATTGCAAGGCGTTTAACAAACTTTGTTGCAGATTCCTACCTGTTGTTAACCACTTAAGCCCCGGACCATTTTGCTGGCCAAAGACCAGAGCACTTTTTGTGATTCGGCACTGCGTTGCTATTGCACGGTCGTGCGCGTGGCTCCCAAACAAAACTGATGTCCTTTTTTTCCCACAAATAGAGATTTAATTTGGTGGTATTTGATCACCCCTGCGGTTATTATTTTTTGCGCTATAAAGCAAAATAGAGCGAGAATTTTGAAAAAAACACATTATTTTTTTACTTTGTCAGCTATAATAAATATCCCCAAAAAATATAGAAAAAAATATATTTTTTTCCACAGTTTAGGCCTATACGTATTCTTCTACATATTTTTGTTAAAAAAAATCGCAAATAGGTGTTAATTGATTGGTTTGCGCAAAAGTTATAGTATCTACAAAATAGGTGTTTTATGCCATGTTTTATTAATGGCGGCGACCTGTGTGTTTTTTTTTTTTTTTTTTTTTTTTATCATAACTGCAACGTTATGGCGGACACATCAGACAATTTTGGCACATTTTTGGGACCATTGTCATTTTTACAGCGATCAGTGCTATAAAATTGCATTGATTACTGTAAAAATTACACTGGCAGTGAAGGGGTTAACCGCTAGGGAGGGGTTAAGTGTGTCCTGGGGAGTGCTTCTAACTGTTAGGGGGGATGGGCTCCGAACGACACTTCACTGATCATAGCTCCCGATCACAGGGAGCTATGATCAATGACAGTGTCACTAGGCAGAACGGGGAGATGCTTGTTTACATTTAGCATCTCCCCGTTCTTCAGCTCCGTGAGAAGATCGTGGGTATCCCCGCGGCGATCGAGTCCATGGGACCCGCGACCCGACTCTGTATACAGTGCTTCCAAATATCGTCCTGCCCATTGAAATTAATGGGCACCGCATCGGAAGCGCCGTCACACGGGTGCTTTTAAACCCTTCTTCTGCTGCTAGCGCGGGTTAAAAGCACCCCGGTAGCGTCCAAAAAGTGTCGCCTTAGTCCCAATGCTCAGTGGCCCAGTGTGAAAGGGATCTAAGACCCCTTTCACACTGAAGAGCTGCTAAAACAGCCGCTAAAGCGCCAGTCTTTTTTGCGTTTAGCTGCGCTTTTCGGGTGCTAGTGGGTCGCTTTTCAAAAAAGACCCGTGTTACATAGTTAGTAAGGTTGAATAAAGACACCAGTCCAACCTGAGTAAGTGTCTACAATTGTCCCTATCCCTGTACATTGCACACTCGCATCGGTCCCTACCCTCAAGGAGCCCACAATCCAAGGTCCCCATTCATATATTAGGGCCAATTTTGGACAGAAGCCAATTAACCTATCAGCATGTCTTTGGAGTGTGGGAGGAAACCGGAGTACCAAGAGGAAACCCATACAGGCACAGGGAGAACATGCAAACTCCAGGCAGGTAGAGTCGTGGTTGGGTTTCGAACCAGCAACCCTTTTTACTGCTAGGCGAGAGTGCTAACCACTGTGCCACCCATTCATTTCAATGGGAAGGGGCGTTTTTGGAGTGCTGTTTACAGCGCTCTAAACACGCCCCAAAGATACTGCTTGCAGGACTTTCTCCTACCACCCAAGCGCACCGCCCCAGTTTGAAAGCACCCATTCAAATGAATGGGAGGCAGTTTTCACATGCTTTTCAGTCGCTATTTTTAGCGCTAAAATGCCTGAAAACTGCCTCAGTGTGAAATGGGTCTTATGCCGCGTACACCCGATCGGAAATTCGGGCAGCCAAAGTCCAATGTGAGCTTTTGGTCAGAAAATACGACTGTGTGTATGCTCCATCAGACTTTTGCAAAAGATTGAGAGCAGATTCTCAATTTTTCGGTTGGAAAAAGTTCCGGGAAATTTCCGATCGTCCTGTAGCAATTCCGACGCGCAAAATTCCTACGCATGCTCGGAAACAATTAGACGCATGCTCGAAAGCATCGAACTTAATTTTTCTCGGCTCGTCGTAGTGTTGTACGTCACCGCGTTCTTGACGGTCGAAAGTTCAGCAAACTTTTGTGTGACCGTGTGTATGCAAGCCAAGCTAGATCGGAATTTAAAAAAAAAACATCCAAGATTTTTCCGACTGAAAATCCGCTCGTATGTACGCGGCATTAATGTGTGTATTGGGAGGTTATTGGGTGTCCAATCCAATGTGTATGGCAAAGAAATAGGCAGTTCAAGGAGGGTTTGTCAGAAATGTTTGGTGAGGTTTTCATGAAGTAGCGCTTGGTTACACTAGATGGCGCTGTGGTCTTATGTAGAGTGTCTGGAGCAGCCCTGATCTTGAGGCTCGGGGAAGAAATGCATTTGACCTGTTTGCAGTCACAAGAGCTCCTCCTCCACCTCTCTCCGGCTTTCTCCTTCCTAGTCCTAGCAGGCAATGAAAGCAGCACAGCAGCTCATGAAGGTGTTTGTGACTAGAAGACTACCCCAGGAGGGGCAGAAACTATTATCCCAAGCTGAAAAGTAAGTGTCCTTCGAGGCTGCTTTACTATGTACTGTATGCAGTCGGTGTTCATTTATTATACCCAACTAGGTTCAGGGGTTAATGGTATATAGAGGGGACTGTAGCACAGCTGTGCAACCAATCAGTTGCTATCTTCAGCCTGTTCAGAGAATGAAAGAAGGAAGCGGATTGGTTACTATGCTCCATTCTTTCTTGGAAATAACAGTTGCCAGGGGTTCTGCGTTTGATTTACAGTTAAAGTGGACTTTTACTGCATGCCCATCAAAAAAATGTCATTGTGAAAATCAAATAGTGTTTTTGTTGTGTTTTTTATTTTTTTAATTGTTTGTTTATTTTTTTATAAGCTTATAGGTTTCTTCTTTCACATCCTGGTTTCCCTGAGGTACTGGGAACGTATCCAGGACCTCACGGGTGCTGCCTCGGAAGACCACGTCACCAATGTTGCAGTGAACTGTCATCTGATCTTGCACATGCAGTATTTTGGGTGGCTTGTTCTTGAAGTATAACGGGCCATATCAGATCTGTACGAGACCTGGCACAAGTGATCTGGGGCAGGCTGTTAAGGATAGGTTCAGACATCTCCTGTGCGATCAGTGGTTCAGCTGCGATTTCCAGATATGTTCCGGAGGCAAATTTTTTTGAGCCAGCGGTGAACGAAATAATAAAATAAAAATTGCCGGCAATACTAAACTGTGTGGGGGAAGGACCTGGTATGGATTGGAGGGGGGTCCACACGCATTTTATTTTTTTTTTCCAATTTAGTGTTTAAAACTAAGGACATGTGCGATTTAGATGTGTTCTCAGAAAATGCACAGGACTCTTTTTAACTGCTTGCTATATATATATATATATATATATATATATATATTACGGTGGCAACGCGGCTCTCCTACACAGGATTGCGTACATAGTACATGATCCTGCATTTCCGTGTCTGGAGCGTGCACGTAAACCCCCATGACATGCTTCTACTGTGATTGGACACAGCGGGAGCCAATCAGCACGTCCTGGCGGACTTGATGTCCACCAGAACCCCCCCCCCCCCATTGTTCGGGACACAAGCAGAGTGGCGGTCTGCCGATGTAAACAAGGCAGACTGCCATTCTGTCAGTAGGGAAGGTATTGATCCTGTGTTTCTGCCTTCCCATAGTACAAGCACCTCCCCCACAGTAACCAAGCACATTTAACCACATCATGTACCTGTACGTGATACTGCACTTCCAGGTCTGGAGCGCACCGCCGGCCAATCAGCGGGTCCAGCAGACTCCACATCCGCCGGGACGAGCCGATCATTCCGGATAGAAGCAGAACAGTGTTCTGACTAGGTAAATGAGGCAGATCGCCGTTCTGTACGAAGGGAAGGTAGTGATCCTGTGTTCCTGCTAAGCAGCAACACTGATCTCTGCCTTCCCACAGTACAAGCACCACCTACATAGTTGCAAAGCATAGGAACACTTTTAACCTATTGATCGCCCCTGATAACCCCTTCCTTGCCAGTGTCATTAGTACAGTGACAGTGTATATTTTTAGCACTGGTCCCCAAAAAAATGTCACTTAGTATCGGGTTGGTCTGCCACAATGTCTCATACATTTTACATGGGTACAGTTTTGCACAACTGCGCAATTGTCAGTTAAAGTAACGCAGTGCTGTATCGCAAAAAATGGCATGTTTGGTTCACATGTCATGCGAATTGGATGTGGTTCAAAATGCACCAAATTTGCATGTATGTGAACGGAGCCTAAAGGGTAACTTCACTTTTGTGGGAAAAGAAAATTTGCAAATAAAAATGTAATTGAATGTTATTAAAAATTACCTCTCCCTTTCAATCTGCAGCTCTGTAATTTTCTGTAAAATGCAATATGACCACCTGGAGGTGTTCTGTACACAGATGGTGTACAGAACACCCCTTGACAATGATTTTGGCTTACTGATTTACCCAGAAGTCTGCTCTAAGATACAAATCAGATTTTTGGCATCCCCTGCAACAAAAATTTCATTTTTGGTGAGATACTCCCAAAGGGAAATCACATCTAAAGAGATGCAGACCCTGACACTTTCCTCATTGGATCCCAGCAGGTGATTAATAATGATTAAACCGCTCCCATACCGATCCACTCTGAAGACGGACACAGACCAACAAACCGCTATTTCTTCAGAATAACAAATGGTAGGAGTCTGCAACAACGTTTGTTAAAATCCCTGCAATGCACGTATATCACCCAGAGGGGAGTGTTTTTTTTTTTTTTTTCCTCAACAAAAGGGGAGTTACTCTTTGAACCACTTCCCGGACATCAATCTGCTATTGACCGGGCGGGAAGTGGTTAGTTATTCTGACTGGGCGTCATGACGTACTTCAGGATAACATGCCACGGCCGCTCCGCTACACCAATCTCAGGAGAGAGCCTCCGGCGGAGGCTCTTTACCACATGATCAGCCGTGTCCAATCACAGCTGATCACGATGTAAACAGGAAAAGCCGTTGATCAGCTTTTCTTCACTCGTGTCTGACAGACACGAGTAGAGGAGAGCCGATCTGTGGCTCCCCTGACAAGGGGGGGGGGTCAGCGCAGACCCCCCTCGGATGCCCACACTAGACCACCAGGGAAGCCCCCAGGATCACCAGGGAAGTGGGCAACATGTGGATGGCCAGGTATGTACCCCATGGCCATCCACATGTACAAATGAATGCCCAATTTTTGCCAATCAGTGCCCACAAATGGGCACTGACTGGCACCATGATGAAACAAATTAAATCAGCAGTGCCACCCATCAATGTCAATCAGTGCCACCCATAAGTGCCCATCAGTGCCGCATACCAGTGCCACCTCATCAGTGCAGCCATACCAGTGCCCGTCATTGAAGAAGAAAACGTACTTATTTACAAAGAATTTTAACAGAAACAAAGAAAAACTTTTTTCACAATTTTCTGTCTTTTTTTTTTTTATTATTTGTTGCACAAAAAAAAAAAAAATCGCAGAGGTGATCAAATACCACCAAAAGAAAGCTCTATTTGTGGGAACAAAATGATAAAAAAGTTTGGGTACAATGTTGTATGACCACGCAATTGTCATTTAAAGTGCGACAGCGCTGAAAATTGGCTTGGGTGGGAAGGTGTCTAAGTGCCTGGTATTGAAGTGGTTAAAGTATAACAGTCTGTAGGGATGCAACAGATCGTCATCGATCTGTGATCCGAACAGGTCACCCTGTTCGGAACGGCAGGAAAGGCTGCGGCTTCGGCCTAGCTCTGGAGCGGCGGCCATCTTGGTGCACCCGTCGGCCGTTTACAATGGGATCACTCCGTCAAATGACGGAGCGATCGCTTGTAAACAAACCGGCATCATGACGCCGGTTCCTCTCTCCCCTCTGTGTACAGATCTGTACAGTGGAGGGGAGAGATCGGATGGCAGCAGCGCTGTGGGCTGGATCTGTAGTGCCCACAGCGCTGCTCTGTGACAATTGCAGTCACAGCCATCCCTCCATACCCTGCAATACTCTGCCACACCCTGCCAATACTCTGCCATACACAGCCATACTCGGCGATACCCAGCCACGCTCAGCCGTACCCAGCCAAACTCAGCCAATATTACAGTGGGGGAGATGACGTGGATATTAAAGTGGGGACTATATGGTGGTGGAATTTTCACATTTTTGCAAATTCGATTATTATTTGCTAATCCCAAAAAATGATCCGATCCGTGATTCTGATCTGAGGAACGATCCGATCCGTGAGATCCGTTGCACCCCTAACAGTCTGTGTCAGATCTCTTTTTATTATTATTATACACAATTTATATAGCGCCAACAGTTTACGCAGCGCTTTACAATGTGTAGGGGGACAACACAATTACAGTACAGTTCAATACAAAAGGTACAGGAGGGCCCTGCTCGTAGAGCTTACATTCTAAAGGGAGGGTGTGGTGGTACAAAAGGTAATAGCTGCAGAGAATGATTTGATGGGGGTGGTTCGGGGACAGTTGTTGTTAGGTGGGTGTGGGATAGGCTTACCTGAATAAATGAGTTTTCAGGGATCTCCTAAAGGTGGACAGGGTAGGGGCTGATCGGACAGACTGGGGCAGGGAGTTCCAGAAGATGGGAGAGGCTCTGGAGAAGTCTTGAGCATGGGAGGAGGTAACAAGGGAGCTAGAAAGCAGGAGGTCCTGGGAGGAGCGGAGGGGGCGATTTGGGCGATATCTGCAGATGAGGTTGGTGATGTAGATGGGGGCGATGTTGTGGATGGCTTTGTATGTTATGGTTAGCATGTTGAATTTTATACGGTGGGGTAGGGGAAGCCAGTGAAGGGATTGGCAAAGAGGGGCGGAAGTCACAGATCGATTAGTGAGGTGTATTAGTCTAGCAGCAGCATTCATAATAGATTGAAGGGGGGATAGCCTGCTTAAGGGTAGGCCATTAAGGAGGGAGTTGCAGTAGTCAAGGCAGGAAATAATCAGGGCGTGAATGAGTTGCTTTGTGGTGTCATTAGTCAGGAAGGGTCGAATTCTGAGATATTGCAGAGGTGAAGGTGGCAGGATTTAGCCAGTGATTGGATATGGGGGCTGAAGGAGAGGTCAGAGTCAAGGATTACACCCAGGACCCTGGCATGTGTGGAGGGACCAATGGTTGTGTTGTTGATATTAATGGTGAAGTCACAGGGGGGAGATCGTGGAGGAAATATAACAAGCTCAGTTTTCGAAAGATTGAGTTTGAGGAAGTGGTGTGAAATCCATACTGATATGTCATTCAGTAAGTTTGAGATCTGTGAGGAGATCGAGGGGGTGAGTTGAGGAGTGGAGCGATAGATCTGGGTGTCGTCGGCATAGAGGTGGTATTGGAAACCATGGGAAGTTATCAACTGGCCCAGGGAAGAGGTATAGAGAGAGAATAGGAGGGGCCCAAGGACGGAACCTTGGGGTACCCCAACAAAAAGAGGAAGGGGAGCGGAGGAGATGGAGTTGTAAGTGACACTGAAAGTGCGCTGAGATAGGTAGGAGGAGGAGGAGGAGGAGAACCAGGATAAAGCAGAATCGCGGAGGCCAAGGGAGTGTAATTTGCTGAGGAGGAGCAGGTGGTCAACTGTGTCAAAGGCAGCAGAAAGGTCTAAAAGTATGAGTATGGAATAGTGGCCGTTGGTTTTAGCAGTTAAAAGGTCATTGGTGAGTTTTAGTAGGGCAGTTTCAGTAGAATGTTGTGGGCGGAAGCCAGACTGTAGGGGGTAAAGAAGGTTGTTGTCCATGAGGTAGCGACTCATTTGGTCATGGACAAGGCATTCGATGAGCTTGGAGACAAACGGGAGCAGGGAGATGGGTCTTAAGTTATTCAAACAGGTGGGGTCTAGTGAGGGTTTTTTGAGTATGGGGTAACCAGTGCATGTTTGAGCGAGGAGGGAAGGGTGCAGGAGGAAAGGCAGAGGTTGAAGATGTGGGTTAGGGAGTTGAGGATCTGGGCAGGACAGGGGTGCGATTTTGTCATAAAGGCCATCAGTAGCAGAGTGAAGAAGGGAAGGGTTGAGGTTGCGAAGGTTTCTGCGAGTAGTGGTTTGTGGGTTGGCAGCATGGGATGTAGGAGACAAGGGGAGAGTGAAATGGATAAGGTTGTGATCAGAGAGAGGAAAGGGTGTGTTCGAGAGATTGCAGGGAGTGCAGCGATGGGAGAATACGAGGTCGAAAGTGTTACCGTTGGAGTGAGTGGTGGTTTGTGTCCATTGTGTTAGGTTAAAAGAGGAGGTTAGGTTTAGTAGTTTAGAAGTGGTAGCCGTATTAACATTACAGTCACAATGTTACAATTATTAATGTTACAGTTATTAACATTGCAGTCACAATGCAGACAATTGCAGTCACAGCCATCCTGCCAATACTCTGCCATATCCTGCCAATACTCTGCCATATCCTGCCAATACTCTGCCATATCCTGCCAATACTCGGCGATACCCAGCCACGCTCAGCCGTACCCAGCCATACTCAGCCAATATTACAGTGGGGGAGATCACGTGGATATTACAGTGGGGACTATATGGTGGTGGAATTTTCACATGTTTTTGCAAATTAAATTTATTATTTTCTAATCCGAAAAATGATCCGATCCGTGACTCTGATCCGAGGAACGATCCGATCCGTGAGATCCGTTGCACCCCTAACAGTCTGTGTCAGATCTCTTGTGGCTTATACAATTTATGAGATCTGGCACATGTGCCATACATAATCTGGGGTGACCTCAGTTATAGGCTGCCACAGATGACATAGTACATGCGCCAGATGTGTCATTACATCAAGCAAGGTTATTAGGAAGAAGCCAGCAATCAGCCAGCAACCACTTACATTGTTTTTGAAACTAACGGAAGGGGGAGACTTGAAAAGGTTAAAGTGAAATGGGAAAAAGATCTCGGCCGGATATCGGATAAACAATGGAGGAGAATCATGGAGGCGGGGTCAAAGGTGTCAGTCTCCCCTCAGCAGAGAGTTTCACACTTTATGTTGACTAATAGAGCGTACTATACCCCTAAGCGATTGTTTGGATTTGGCAGAAGGGATGATGACAAATGTCCCAGATGCCAAAAGTCAGGAGACCTTATACACATGATGTGGAAGTGCCCAAAATTGGGTCACTACTGGGAAGGAGTAACTAATAGCATAAGCAGGATATTTGGAGTTAAATTAGAGCTGGAACCCAAGGGGTGTATATTGGGATATAGAGAGGAACAGAAAGAGAGTAAAAGCAGAACGTTGGCTGTGTTGAGATGCCTAGTCCAAGCTAGAAAACTAATCGCTGGTTAATGGCAATCAAAGGAACCCCCTACTGTGGACAATTGGATTGGGACAGTAAATGAGACACTATATAGAGAAAAAGCGGTATATATAAAGAGAAGAAATGTTAAAGAGTTTTATAAAATGTGGAACCCTTGGTTAATTGAAATGAATTTAGCAGAGGTTATAGTCTAGAAAGGAGGGAATGAGAATAGTATACGGGAAAGGAAGGGAGACATCTTGCTCTCCTCTCTAGCTTCTAAATGACAGAGTGGCTACTAAAGTATGGTATGTGCAATAATGGAACGTTGGAAGGGAAGAGGGAGGGAAAGGGGTGGGGAGGGGGTAAGGAGAGGAAAGGTAGAGCTGTAGTACAGAGACAAATAGCCGGTATGAAATGAAGTATGCATTTTCTGGTATTGCTCCTTGATATGGTTATTTTTGTATATATGAAAAAATTTAATAAAGAATAAATTATAAAAAAAAAAAAAAAAAAAAAGGTTATTAGGAAGAAGCCAGCAATCAGCCAGCAACCACTTACATTGTTTTTGAAACTAACGGAGTGGGGCACAGGGATTCATACGTATGACTGTTGTGGAAAGGTAGGTAGAAAAAGAACTGGACATATATAATCCAGTGGTTTCCACTGCAAACATATGGAAGTGAAAATGGGTACATCAAGCCCAAAAGAGAGAGCAGCACCCACGTGATTTTGGCATAAGCTCGTTTTCCTCAGGACAACAAACAAGTGAAGCAACACAACATACTCTATATACACTTAAACTTCTCCCATTATTACCATCCACATGTTATGACATCAACAAGCGTGTATGTATGTGTGTGTGTGTGTGTGTGTGTGTGTATATATATATATATATATATATATATATATATATATATATATATATATATATATATATATATATATATATATATATATATATACACATACACACTGAGCAAAATTATAAACACAACACTTTTGTGTTTGCCCCTATTTATCGTGAGCTGTACTCAAAGATCTATGACTTTTTCTATGTACACAAAAGGCTTATTTCTCTCAAATATTGTTCACAAATCTGTCTAAATCTGTGTTAGGCTGGCCATACACTATACAATTTTCTTATTCAATTTCCTTTAGATGTACCTTCCACTATATAGTGCAAGGGCCTGACTGATTGCATACAAATTGAAAGGGCTTAGGTTTGACCTCCATATTATATGGTTTTTGGTAAATCTAAAGGAAAGAAAACAAAATTGTATAATGTATAGCCAGCCTTAGTGAGCACTTCTCCTTTGCCAAGATAATCCATCCACCTCACAGGTGTGGCATATCCACATGCTGATTAGACAGCATGATTATTGTGCAGGTGTGCTTTAGGCTGGCCACAATAAAAGGCCACTCTAAAATGTGCAGTTGTACTGTATTGGGGGGTCCGAAAACCAGTCAGTATTTGGTGTGACCACCATTTGCCTCATGCAGTGCAGCACATCTCCTTTTTATATAGAGTTGATCAGGTTGTTGATTGTGACCTGTGGAATGTTGGTCCATTCTTCTTTAATGGCTGTGCGAAGTTACTGGATATTGACAGGAACTGGAACACGCTGTCGTATACGCCAATCCAGAGCATCCCAAACATGCTCAATGGGTGACATGTCCGGTGAGAATGCTGGCCCTGCAAGAACTAGGATGTTTTCAGCTTCCAGGAATTGTGTACAGATCCTTGCAACATGGGGCCGTGAATTATCATGCTGCAACATGAGCTGATGGTTGTGGATGAATGGCACAACAATGGGCCTTAGGATCTCGTCCCGGTATTTCTGTGCATTCAAAATGCAATCAATAAAATGCACCTGTGTTCGCTGTCCATATCATACGCTTGCCCATACCATAACTCCACCGCCACCATTGGCCACTCGATCCACAACGTTGACATCAGCAAACCGCTCACCCACACAACGCCATACATACTGTCTGCCATCTGCCCTGTACAGTGAAAATCTGGATTCATCCGTGTAGAGAACACCTTTACCAGAGTGCCAGATGCCATCAAATGTGAGCATTTTCCCACTCGAGTCGGTTATAATGACAAACTGCAGTCAGGTCGAGACTCCCGATGAGGATGATGAGCATGCAGATGAGCTTCGCTGAGACGGTTTCTGACAGTTTGTTCTGAAATTCTTTGGTTATGCAAACCGATTGTTGCAGCAGCTGTCCGGGTGGGTGGTCTCAGACGATCTTGGAGGTGAAGATGCTGGATGTTGAAGTCCTGGGCTGGTGTGGTTGCACGTGCTCTGCGGTTGTGAGGCCGGTTGGATGTGCTGCCAAATTCTCTGAAATGCCTTTGGAAACTGCTTATGGTAGAAAAATGAACATTTGATTTGAGGGCAACAGCTCTGATGGACATTCCTGCAGTCAGCATGCCCCCTTAAAAACTTGCGATATCTGTGGCATTGTGCTGTGTGATAAAACTGCACATTTTAGAGTGGCCTTTTATTGTGGCCAGCCTAAGGCACACCTGTGCAATAATCATGCTGTCTAATCAGCATCTTGACACAAATGACGGAGCGATCACTTGTAAACAAACCCGGCGTCATGTCCAGTTCCTCTCTCCCATCTCTGTACCGATCGGTACAGTGTGAGCGGAGAGGGGAGAGATCGGGTGCAGCAGTGCTTTGGGCTGGATCTGTAGTGCTCACAGCGCTGCTCTGTGCCCATTGCAGCCTCAGCCATGCCATCCACTCACAGCCATACTCAGCATTACTCAGCCATACCTAGAAATACCCAGCTATACCCAGCCATACGTAGCAAAACTCAGTCATGCCTCATCCATGCCACTACAGTGCCCATCGGTGTCTCACAAAGGTGTAATAGGTAGTCAAATTAGAGTTTACATTTATGCCCCTAGAACACCTGATGGTGCTCCCTGCACGCTGGGCCTCTGTATGTGGCCAGGCTGTGGAAAAGTCTCCCACATGTGGTATCGCCATACTCAGGAAAAGTAGTAAAATGTGTTTTGGGGTGTATTTTGTGGTATATGCATATCTGTAGGTGTGAGATACACAATTTGTATAGTTATACACTGAGATGCACTGTTTACATACTGTGGGTGTATTCTGCTATTCTAAAAACACCCATTTAGGGCAAAAAAATATATTTTGCAGTTTTTTTTCTGCATATATGTAGATGTGAGATACACAATTTATATAGTTTTCTTCTATTATGCCATTCAAAAAAAAAAATTTAGGGCAAAAATTTTTTTTTTTTTTTTTTTTTTTTTTTTGAATAGCATTTTCAGCATATCTGTAGGTGTGAGATACACTGTTTACATAATGTGGGTGTATTCTGCTATTCTAAAAACACCCATTTAGGGCAAGATCCTAAATTTGAAAAATATTAGGAGAACGTCAAAGAAGGGACGTGGCCCCGGTTGTGGTGCTGCTGGTGGAGCTCCTGTTGCAGGGAGAGGACGTGGTCGATCTGTGCCAGCTACACGCATTAATGAAACACCTTCCTCAGGTGCGAGTAGGCGACAGGACCTGCAGCTGTATTTGGTTGGGCCTAATGCAGCTGTACGAATGTTGAGGCCAGGATAAGTACAGGCGATAGTAGATTGGGTTGGTGACAGTGCCTCCGGTTCCTTCACATTGTCTCCCACCCAGTCTCCATCAGTCTTTCACTTCACCCCCTTGCAAATCAGCCAAGCAGTCTGAGCCCCAAATCATGCAGCCAGAGGCGGCTCTCTAATTAGGCAAATTAGGCGGCCGCCTTAGGCCTCGCCCCCACAGGGGCCTCGCAAGCGCGGCCGCCTAATTTGCCCATACCACAACCTCGATGATTCGCCGGGACCGTCCTGCATTCTCGACCTGGAGTCCCGGCAAATCAGATTCCTGCAATGCCGGCGGCTTGTGCGGGGTGTCTCCGTTCCCGCACGCCGCAAGCTCCACTAGCTGAGCCGGCATCTCCGCCGTGAGGTCCATTAGCTGAGCCGGCGTCTCCGCCGCAAGCTCCATTGCAGCTGAGCCGGCATCTCTCCCCAGCTGCCTGACACATACAGTGCCGAGCAAAGCGGAGCAAACTGATCCCGCCCCTCCTCCTCCTGTGCTGTGATGTTTTCCTGTGCACAGAGGAGGAGGAGGGAACGAGTCATGCAATGTACCGAGAGGCGCGCTGGTGGTTAGTGTAATCTAAAAGTGAGTCTTGGAGGGGAGGGGGGCATGAAGAAGAGGGTGAGAGAGGGGGATAAGCAAGCGTTCGCTTGGAGTGATTTGGGGGAGAGGATATCCATTCATCCCCCCCATACCTTCCTGGCTCCATACACCCCACCCCAATCCTGGCTCCATCCATCCCCCCCCCATACCTTCCCGGCTCCATACACCCCACCCCAATCACGGCTCCATCCCTCCCCCCCATACCTTCCCGGCTCCATACACCCCACCCCAATCCCGGCTCCATCCCTCCCCCCCATACCTTCCCGGCTCCATACACCCCACCCCAATCCCGGCTCCATCCATCCCCCCCATACCTTCTCGGCTCCATACACCCCACCCCAATCTCGGCTTTATCCATCCCCCCATACCATCCCGGCTCCTTACACCCAACCCCAATCCCATCCCGGCTCCATCCATCCCAGATCCAATACCAGCTTCATCCATCCCCCCCATACCATCCCGGCTCCATACACCCCACCCCAATCCCATCCCGGCTCCATCCATCCCAGATCCAATACCAGCTTCATCCATCCCCCCCATACCATCCCGGCTCCATACACCCCACCCCAATCCCATCCCGGCTACATCTATCCCCCCGATGCAATCCCAGCTCCATCCATCCCCCCATACCATCCCGGCTCCATTCACCCCACCCCAATCCCATCCCAGCTCCATCCATCCCCCAATCCAATCCCAGCTCCATCCACCCCCCATACCATCCCGGCTCCATTCACCCCACCCCAATCCCATCACAGCTCCATCCATCCCCCCGATCCAATCCCAGCTCCATCCACCCCCCATACCATCCCGGCTCCATACACCCCACCCCAATCCCATCACGGCTCCATCCATCCCCCCGATCCAATCCCAGCTCCATTTATCCCCCCCATACCATCCCGGCTCCATACACCCAATCCCATCCCAGCTCCATCCACCCCACCCCAATCCTATCCCGGCTCGATCCATTCCCCCGATCCCATCCCGGCTCCATCCACCCCACCCCAATCCCATCCTGGCTCCATCCATCCACCGAAACAATCCCAGCTCCATCCATCCCCGATCCCATCCCGGCTCCCTCCATCCCCCCGATCCCACCCCGGCTCCCTCCATCCCACCGATCCCATCTGGCTCCATCTACCACCCCAATCCCATCCCAGCTCTATCCATCCCCCAATCCCATTCTGGCTCCATCCATTTCCCAATCCCATTACAGCTCTATCCCCCCCCCCCTCAATCCCATCCCTGCTCCATCCATTGTGGCAGGTTTTAGGGGGGAGAGCCACACCAACACACTAGCCTGCTAAGTGCAGGGGAGTGACACCATGTCCTACCGCACCAGGTGACACCAACCCTAATGACACCACTGTGTGCTAGGGGGCACTTTAGGACTTGTGCTACAAGGGGGCTTGGATATGAAATCCACCCCCCCAGCACATGTCTTCTCCCCTCCCAAAGCCCCCCTAGCACATATCCTCCCCCCGATCAAACAGATGCTGTCTGTCACAAAGGGGATGGCATCAATTTGATGGGCACAGTGGCTGCATTTGATGGGCACAGTGGCTGCACTTGATGGCACAGTGGCTGCACTTGATGGGCACAGTGGCTGCACTTGATGGCACAGTGGCTGCACTTGATGGCACAGTGGCTACATTTGATAGGCACAGTGGCTGCACTTCATGGGCACAGGTGTTGCATTTGATGGACACAGTGGCTGCATTTAAGGGACATAGTGGCTGCATTTAAGGGACATAGTGGCTGCACTCGATGGAACAGTGGCTGCATTTGATTGGCACAGTGGCTGCATTTGAGGGTAGAGTGGCTGCAATTGATAGGCACCGTGGCTGCAATTGATGGGCACCGTGGCTGCAATTGATGGGCACAGTGGCTGCATTTGAGGGGCACAGTGGCTGCATTTAAGGGACACAGTGGCTGCACTTGATGGAACAGTGGCTGCAATTGATGGGCACAGTGGCTGCACTTGATGGAACAGTGGCTGCATTTGATGGGCACAGTGGCTGCATTTAAGGGACACAGTGGTTGCACTTGATGGAACAGTGGCTGCATTTGATGGGCACAGTGGCTGCATTTGAAGGCACAGTGGCAATTGATGGGCACAGTGGCTGCATTGGTGGGCACAGTGGCTGCATTTGATGGGCACAGTGGCTGCATTTGAGGGCACAGTGGCTGCATTTGAGGGGCACAGTGGCTGCATTTAAGGGACACAGTGGCTGCACTTGATGGAACAGTGGCTGCATTTGATGGGCACAGTGGCTGCATTTGAGGGCACAGTGGCTGCATTTGAGGGCACAGTGGCTGCATTTGAGGGCACAGTGGCTGCATTTGAGGGGCACAGTGGCTGCATTTGATGGGCACAGTTGCTGCACTTGATGGAACAGTGGCTGCATTTGATGGGCACAGTGGCTGCATTTGAGGGCACAGTGGCTGCAATTGATGGGCACATTGGCTGCAATTGATGGGCACAGTGGTAGGGCACAGTGGCTGCAATTTGTGGCTGCAATTGATGGCACAGTGGCTTCATTGATGGCACAGTGGCTGCAATTTGAGGGCACAGTGGCTGCATTTGATGGCACAATGGCTGCATTTGATGGGCACAGTGGCTTCAATTGATGGGCACAGTGGCTGCAATTGAGGGAACAGTGGCTGCATTTGAGGTCACAGTGGCTGCATTTGATGGGCACAGTGGCTGGGCACAGTGGCTGCACTTGATGGAACAGTGGCTGCACTTGATGGAACAGTGGCTACATTTGATGGGCACAGTGGGTGTATTTGATGGGCACAGTGGCTGCATTTATGGGCACAGTGGCTGCACTTGATAGAACAGTGGCTGCATTTGATGGGACACTGGCTGCATTTGAGGGCACAGTGGCTGCAATTGATGGCACAGTGGCTGCAATTTAGGGCAAGATCCTAAATTTGAAAAATATTAAGAGAACGTCAAAGAAGGGACTTGATGGAACAGTGGCTGCACTTGATGGAACAGTGGCTGATCTTGATGGAACAGTGGCTGATCTTGATGGAACAGTGGCTGAGAACAGTGGCTGCACTTGATGGAACAGTGGCTGATCTTAATGGAACAGTGGCTGCAATTGAGGGCACAGTGGCTGCAATTGAGGGCACAGTGGCTGCAATTTTGGCACAGTGGCTGCAATTGTGGGCACAGTGGCTGCATTTGATGGTTACAGTGGCTGCACTTGATGGTCACAGTGGCTGCATTTGATGGGCACAGTGGCTTTTGATGGGCACAGTGGCTGCATTTGAGGGCACAGTGGCTGTATTTGACGGTCACAGTGGCTGCATTTGATGTTCAGAATGGCTGAATTTGATGGGCACAGTGGCTGCATTTGATGGGCACAGTGGCTGCAATTGATGTTTTTAGAATTTTTCAGTTTGTTTGCACCCCCCTCCCCCCAAGAATTGTGAGCACCAGCCGCCACTGATCTCTTGTATCATGTCTGCAGCCTCTGACCATCTATTGTATCATCTCTGCAGTCTCTGACTCTGACCTTCTCCTGTATCATGTCTGCACAGTCTCTGACCATCTTCTGTATCACGTCTGCAGTCTCTGATCATCTCCTGTACTATATCTGCAGTCTCTGATCATCTCTTGTACAATGTCTGCAGTCTCTGATCATCTCCGGTATCATGCCTGCAGTCTCTGACCATCTCCTGTATCATGTCTGTGACTCTCTCACTCTGCGGAAGGTGCTCCAAAGCCCCCTCCACATTAGAGTTTCCATTTTAAATGCAAGTTGGAACTCTGTGATGTAAAGGGGAATGCAGTGGACTCTGATATAAAGGTAATCTTTGGTCACCAAAGCTCCCCCCTCCCTTACATTATAGTTCCCCTTTACACCAAGGTCTGCAGCATTCCCCTTTATATCAGAGTTCCCTTTCACTGTAAGGGGGAATCCTGCAATCTCTGATATATGGGGGAACTCTGTGCTGGCTGGGTTATATTAACCTGACCATCATGTAAATGGATAAATATGCATGTAATATATATATTTGATTAAAGAAGAATTGGTTAGAGAAAATTCTATAAACGGTGAATATATAGTTCTTAGAATTTAAAACTCTTAATATATGCAATTTACAGTTAATTTGTATATCTTGAATTATTTTTCCCATTGTTGATGTGAATGGGGCCTCATGTCTCACATTTGCCTAAGGCCTCACAAAGCCTAGAGCCGCCTCTGCATGCAGCAGTCTCTTCTGCTTTTTGATGACTCTGTTAGCAGGGTTTCCCAGGGCCATCCACCTAGCCCTGCCCCAGAAGTGGAAGAGACGGTGTGCACCGATGCCCAACCACTTATGTTTCACGAGGAGTACATGGGAGGACCATCGCAGCACGTCTCGGATGATGACGAAACACAGGTGCCAACTGCTGCTGCTTTCGCAATTGTGCAGACCGACAAGGTGGGCATGGGTGAAGACTGGGTGGAAGATGATGTGGAGGATGATGAGGTCCTCGACCCCACATGGAATCAACGTCATGCAGGTGACCAGTGTAGTTCAGAGGAAAAGGCGGGGGTCGCACAGAGCCACCAGCACAGCAGAAGAGGGAGCAGGGTGCAAAATTGGAGCGTCCGTCCCCTAGACAGTACGCCCGCTAATGCCCAAAGCAGCAAGGGACCGAGCACACCAAAGCCAGGTCCAAGGAGTTCCCTAGCGTGGCAGTTCTTCAGACAATGTGCTGATGACAAGACACAAGTGGTTTGCACGCTGTGCAATCAGAGCCTGAAGCGAGGCATAAACGTTCTCAACCTGCGCACAACCTGCATGACCAGGCATCTAAGTGCAAAGCACGAGCTGCAGTGGAGTAGACACCTCAAAAACCAAGAAAGGTCTCTGGCTCCTCCTGCTTCCTCTTCTGCTTCAGTCTCGGCCTCTTCATCCACCTCTGTAGTGACAGTGGCACCTGCCAACCCGCAAACAGAGGATCTGCCAGCAACACTACCACCTGGGTCACCAACCATCTCCACAATGTCCCATGGAAGCGTTCAGCTCTCTCTCTCCCAAACACTGGAGCGGAAGAGGAAGTACCCCCCTACCCACCCACGACCCCTGGCCCTGAATGCCAGCATTTCAAAATTCCTCGCCTTTTGAAATGCTGTCATTCCGTCTGGTGGAGAGGCAGAGTTTTAAAAGCCTGATGGCATTGGCTGTCCCACAGTACGTCGTGCCCAGCCACCACTACTTTTCCAGGCGAGCCATCCCTTCCCTGCACAACCAAGTGGGGGACAAAATCAGGTGTGCACTGCGCAACGCCATCTGTGGCAAGGTCCACCTAACTACGGATGCGTGGACCAGTAAGCACGGTCAGGGACGTTATATCTCCCTAACAGCACACTGGGTAAATGCAGTGGCGGCTGGGCCTGAGGCGGATAGCAGTTTGGCGCATGTCCTTCCACCACCGAGGATTACAGGGCGCTTCAGTTTGCCTCCTGTTGCTAACTCTTCCTACTCCGCTTGCTCATCCTCTACCGCCTCCTCATTCGGTCAGCGTTACACTTTCACCCCCAACTTCAGCACAGCCAGGGGTAAACGACAGCAGGCAGTTTTAAAACTTTCCTGTTTGGGGGAAAAAACCCCACACTGCGCAGGAGTTTTGGAGGGACATGGCACAACAGACCGATGAGTGGTTGGTGGCAGTGAGCCTCAAGCCCGGCCTGGTGGTGTGCGATAATGGTTGAAATCTCGTAGCAGCTCTGGGCCTAGCCAGTTTGACGCACATCCCTTGCCTGGCACATGTGCTAAACTTGGTGGTCCAGAGGTTCCTTAAAAATTACCCCAATATGCTAGAACTGCTGCAGAAAGTGCGGGCCGTCTGTGCGCACTTTTGGCGTTCTCACCCTGCTGCTGCTCGCCTGTCAGCGCTGCAGCGTAACTTCGGCCTTCCCGCTCACCGCCTCATATGTGACATGCCCACAAGGTGGAACTCCACCTTGCACATGCTGGCCAGACTGTGCGAGCAGCAGCAGGCAATAGTGGAGCTGCAGCACGCACGCGTGAGTCGTTCTGCGGAACAGCACCACTTCACCACCAATAACTGGGCCTCCATGCGACACCTGTGTGCCTTGTTGCGCTGTTTCGAGTACTCCACCAACATGGCCAGTGCCGATGACGCCGTTCTCAGCGTTACTATCCCAGTTCTATGCCTCCTTGAAAAAACGCTTCGGGCGATGATGGAAGAGGATGTGGCACAGGAGGAGGAGGAGGAAGAGGGATCATTTCCAAGGCTTTCAGGGCAGTCATTCACAAGTGGATACGAGGGTGGGTTCCTGCACCAACAAACGCCGGGTACACAATTGTCCAGCAGCAAGGGCACAGTTCTGGAGGATGACGAGATGGAGGATGAGGAGATGGAGGAGGAGGAGGAGGAGGAACCATGTTCACAGAAGGGTGGCACCCAGACCAGCTCATGGCCATAACTGGTGCATGGCTGGGGGGATACAGAGGACACAGACGATACACCTCCTACAAAGGACAGCTTTTCGTTGCCTCTGGGCAGCCTGGCACACATGAGCGATTTACATGCTGCAGTGTCTCCGCAATGACCGCCGAGTTGCCCACATTTTAACTGGCGCTGATTATTGGGTGGCAGCCCTGCTGGATCCCCTTTACAAGGACAACGTACCGTCCTTAAATTACCTCACTGGAGCGTGATCGTAAGATGCGCGAGTACAAGCTCACGCTGGTAGACGCGCTGCTGGTGGCATTCCCACCTGACAGCGTGGGTACGGTGGAAGCACAAGGCGAAGGCAGAGGAGGAGGAAGAGGTCGCCAACCTCCAAGCCGGGGCACCGCTAGCACCTCAGAAGGCAGGGTTAGCATGGCCGAAATGTAGAAAAGCTTTTGTCAGCACGTCACAACAACCAGCACCACCAGCTGAGATGGAACGTCTTAGCAGGAGGCAGCATTTCACTAACATGGTGGAGCAGTATGTGTGCACCCGCCTACACGTACTGAATGACGGGTCTGCCCCCTTCAACTTCTGGGTCTCCAAATTGGGCACATGGCCTTAGCTTGCCCTTTACGCCTTGGAGGTGCTGGCCTGCCCTGCAGCCAGTGTATTATCTGAACGTGTATTTAGCACGGCAGGGGGGGCGTTATCACAGACCAGGGCAGCCGCCTGTCCAGAGCCAATGTGGACAAGCTCACGTTCATTAAAATGAACCAGGCATGGATCCCACAGGACTTGTCTGTACCTTGTGCAGAATAGACATGTATACCGGTGTTCTGACAAACTGTCCGGCCATCGGATAGTGTCCGACCTGTACTGAGCAGGCGCAGCGCTTGCGCAGTATGGAGGACAAGGAGATTCCGAAAATCTCCGAAGATGAATGGCGCCTGCGCAGCGAGTGCAGGTTCAAGCCCCACCATCCAAGTGGACATACGGTAGCACATAGTAACAGGGCCCCTCACGGCCTCCCTTCGCTCGACACGATTCGGGCAAGGCCTTGCTTCGCTCGGCTTGAAACTGGACTCGCCACGCAGGTGCCGTTCGTCTTTGGAGATTTTCGAAATCCCTTTGTCCTACGTACTGAGAGAGCGCAGTACAGGGCGGACACTATATGATGGGGGACAGAATTCGACACATCACCGGCCTTACCCAGCCATTGTTGTATTTTTGATCTTTCTCACTCTTTTGGGGTGTACCCTAATTTAAAAAAAATAAAATAAAAAAACAAAAACCAGTGTTTGCTACCTCGTCGTCCTCCACCGCCGCTTCCACCTACACAGCCACATCCACCGCCACCTCAACCTCCTACTCCATATGGACCTCGTCCTCCTAGGTCAAGATTATAATTTTGAATTTTTTTAATTTCAAAGTATTTTATTTTCCCACTAGCTTATCCATTAAATTGAATAATTTTTTTTCCAGAAAGGGAGTATTCTGGGGCATTCCCACCATATGTTTGGCATCGTGCCGTTGAGTTTCTGAGGTTCTTAATGACTTCCTGTACCTCTTCTTCTGAGAAGGGGACCCCCAGCATATTATTTTTTATTTTATGTTATTTTAAGTTATTTCCCTATCCACATTTGTTTGCAGAGCACTTGCCATGCTCTTAACAACATTTTGTTGCCATTTGTAGCCCTCTAGCCCTGACTTCAATGGGGTTCGGGGTCAAGTTCAGGTCAAGTTCGGTCCCAAACTCGAACTTTTTTCAGAAGTTCGGTCGAACCCGAACATCCAGGTGTCCGCTCAACTGTACTTCTGATACATTAAAGTGGTTGTAAACCCAGATAAAAAAAAACCTGCAAGACAAATGCATAATGAGCTGTTATGCTTACCTTAGATCTAAGCTTTTGCAGCAGTCCCCGTAGACCGCTGTGACCGGCAATATGTCTCCCAGAGTTTATTTCCGGGTCCACGCGCTCTGGTGCTGTGATTGGCCAGAGCCGCCAGTCACGGCCCAAGCCCTTTAAGAACGGCACGATCAAGCCGTTTTTTCAGTGCACATGCGCTGATTATGTTGGCACAATCGTATATGGTAAATAACTCCTAAACTTATTATAGGCTTACCTGTAGGTACAAGTGGTGTAACTAGGTTTACAACCCCTTTAAAAATGTCCCAAATTTTGGGCATATCACAAAATTTTACTGCCACGCACCCAATTGACAACACTCCATTGGATTGCTATGCAAAATGAATGGCAATCAATGTGTCAACGCACAAAGGTGTGTTGCCATAACAAATAAATGTTCTCTAATTAAGCCTTAAGGTTCAGTTAATGTTTTAAAACAAAGATAAGGGGCATTTACATGGTCTGTACACTGTAGGAAAAAAAAAAAAAACGTATTTCTGCACCTGGAGTCACGTGTTGCATACAGCTAGCTGTACAAATGATGTAACTACACATCATAGCGTATGCAGGGACAGATAAATAATTGCATCCAGGGGCGCAAGTCGGTCCCTGAATGCATGTAAACACTTTCATGCACCGTTACCAGTGTGCAGCAGCAGCCTATCACTGCTTTACAAAGGCAGCTGTACACAACATCTGTAACTCCCGGGCACAGAAAGAAACTTATGTTTTACAGTGTACATACCTCTGTGCCCTTGTGAATGCATGCTAAAAACTTCTGTCAGCACACTCTTTATAATTCGACTGCACAGATACACATAGAAAAAAGTTGGCGCTTTCACCAGCCTCAGTGAAGATCCACCGGACTGTTACATACCTAAAAAGTAAGGGGGACTTTAACAAAAATAATTGAAGGTAAATGATGTAATAAGGGAGGGGATGCCTAAGGTGAAAGGAGGACTCGCCTTGGCGGTCCCTGGGTGGAAGGAGGAAGTGGGACAGGAATCCCCCTCCTAATGAAGCCCCCACCCCCCCCCCCCCCCCCCCCAAAAAAAAAATTACATGCCAAATGTAACGGGGCGAGGAGTGCTTAAAGTGGAAGTTCCATTTTTGGGTGGAACTCTGCTTTAACCGCTTCCCGACCGCCTCCTGTAGATATACGTCATCAGAATGGCACGGGCAGGCAAAAGGACGTACCTGTACGTCCCCTTTAATTTGCCTGCCCGGGGGGCGCGCGCCGCCAGCAGCGCGCGCGCGACCCGGTCGGGAGCTCCGTGACCACGGCCGCGGGAACCAGCGGACCCGATCGCCGCTGGTATCCCGCGATCGGGTTACGGAGCGGAAGAACGGGGAGAGGTCTATGTAAACAAACCTCTCCCCGCGCTTCCTACACTGACTGTCAGTGATCGGCGGTTCCCTGTCATCGGGAACGCCGATCAATGACGTCAGACGTACAGCCACGCCCCCCTACAGTAACCACAACACAACACGTCACACTGACTCCTCCCCGCCCCCTTGTGGTTAACCCCCTAACTACAACTGTCATTTACATAGGAATCAGTGCTATTTAAATAGCACTGATTTCTGTATAAATGACAAATGTCCCAAAAATGTGTCAAAAATGTCCGATGTGTCCGCCAAAATGTCGCAGTCACAATAAAAATCGCTGATCGCCGCCATTACTAATAAAAAAAAAAATATTAATAAAAATGCTATAAAACTATCCCCTATTTTGTAAACGCTATAACTTTTGCGCAAACTAATCAATAATCGCTAATTGCGATTTTTTTTTACCAAAAATATGTAGAAGAATACGTATCGGCCTAAACTGAGGAAAAAAAATGTTTTTTTATATATTTTTTTTTTGGGGATATTTAATATAGCAAAAAGTAAAAAATATTGCATTTTTTTCAAAATTGTCGCTCTATTTTCTGTTTATAGCGCAAAAAATAAAAACCGCAGGGGCGATCAAATACCACCAAAAGAAAGCTCTATTTGTGTTGGAAAAAAAGGACGCCAATTTTGTTTTGGAGCCACGTCGCACGACCGCGCAATTGTTAGTTAAAGCGACGCAGTGCCGAATTGCAAAAAGGGGCCTGGTCCTTTGGCTGCCAATTGGTCCGGGGCTGAAGTGGTTAAGGACACAGATTCCCCAGTCCCTTTTTCTGCAGCCTCAGCTGCACTGAAGATGAATGGACAGGAGATAGCGGCTCCTCTCCATTCATAAACTGAATCATCGTAAACACAGTTTACGATGCTCAGTGACAGTTATGAATGAACAGGAGTCAGTGTGCATTCGGAAAATGAAGGAGCCCCATTTTACTGGCTCCTTTCTCCGCTCTCCATCCTGACAGATCAAGGACGGAGGGGGACCAAGGAGCATGGAGGGAAACTGGAGGAGGAACGAAGGAGGATTGTTTTTTTTTTTTTTTTCAAAATTGTCTTTTTTTTTTTGTTTTTATAGCACAAAAAATAAATGCAGAGGTGCTCAAAAATATAAAAGCTCGATTTTGTGGGTAAAAAATGGACATCCAATCTTATTTGTGTGCAGTGTCGCAGGACTGCACAATTGTAGTTAAAATAACGCAGTGCCCTTCCATGAAATAAACCCTTAATAAATAAATCTTAATAAATCTTAAGCTGTCTAAATACACCAGGTTAGTACAGAAGTATCAGAGGTCATGATCTTTATTACCCCCTTTTAGTGTGATTATCAGTGGCTATCCAGAGTTTTCAAATAGAGCAGCACAACCCAGAACCCTTTGATGTATCCGATGCCCTCCGACTCTTATCTTGTCAGTTATGCAGTTATTTTTTTTGTTTGTTTGTGACATGTATCACAATAAACACATTTATTTAAAAAAATAAAAATAACGCAGTGCCGTATTGAAAAAAAATGGCCTCGTCATGAAGGGGGGTAAACCTTCTGGAGCTGAATTGGTTAAGCAAACCTGCCCCAGCCTGTGACTAGACGCTGAAGGAGCTGCAGCTCTCTGATGAGGTCATCACTTTGCCCTCTCTTGTAAGACAGTTCAAACAATTGGCTGGCAGCACTTTTAAAAGAAATAGAACTCAGATTGGCTTTGAGTGCGGACATGCCATCTTCCCAGTGCGAGTGTTGCTATGCAGTAGACTACAGAAAGTTAATATCCACAGAGATTCAGATACTTAGGTTGAATATATGTAGTAATACAATTATTTTTTAATGAATATATAACTGGATTAAATGGCATTTATTATCTGCCTGGAGTTCAGCTTTAATTAAAACTGACTGCTGTTCACAGAATTCCTGCCAAAAGAAAATAAAAAATCAGTCATTGATTTGCCATCCCCTTACCATGACTTAGTAAAGCATTAACCCCTCGTTATCTTTATCCTGATACAGTTGACCAGTTTTAGGCTGCCCAGTTTGGGCAGTTGTTTACCATGGATGCAGGGGCTTAGTAATCGCTAAGTCCCTGGTGAAATATGGGCTTATTGAATGAGTTATGAACTTGACATTTTTTTTTTTTTTCTTTCCAGCTACACTGTCCAACAGTGGGATTCAGATGATCCTGTGCCAAGGGCTGAGTTGCTGAGAGGGGTAGCTGGAGCTCATGGTCTGCTCTGCCTCTTGTCAGAGAAGATAGATCAGGAGGTTCTGGACACAGCTGGTAAGCAATGTCTGTTTCTTGTAGCAGAATAATGTGCTTGGAATATTTGGACAAAGTTATAATTAATCTGATTTTAATCTATTTAGTGTGTTCATCTGAATGTATTAGCCTTCTAGTTCTATGTCATTTATAGACTTGGGTAAAATAAGGATGAAGTTAAAGGTACAGTATTGCATCAGTAACATATTTAAACCACTCAATCAAAGGATGTCAGGTGGCAGGGGGCTGATAAAAAAACGCCTACAAAACAAATTTTGATTGGTAATCAGGAATTCGCACAGTATATGCCTACCCTGTTTCCCCGAAAATAAGACCTAGCGTGAGTGTCGGTGATGGCTGCAATATAAGCCCTACCCCCCAAATAAGCCCTAGTTAAAGTCCTTGTAGGTCTTATTTTCAGGGTAGGGCTTATTTTTGGGGGAAACAGGGTAGGGCTTATTTGAGGGGTAGGGCTTATATTGCAGCCATCACCGACAATCACGCTAGGTCTTTTTTCGGGGAAACAGGGTAGCCTAATGCTTTATATAGCTGAAAGTAAAAAAATAATTTTTTTTACCTGTTTACAGCTCTTTGTTCGTGAGAAAAATTGCATGCGATTAAAGTTCTGCATCCTTTTTGATGTAATTGTGGAGAAAACGCTAACAAAACGTATACTTTAACGTATGGACATTTCTAATTTTGTTATATTGTCATTACCATTTACAGGGCCAAATCTCAAGGTTATCAGTACATTGTCTGTGGGCTTTGACCACCTAACAATCAATGAGATAAAAAAGCGGTATGTATTTTGTTTGATTTAAAGATTTATGAGTTCCATTTTATATGTTAATGAGATAACGATATATTCACTTTTGACTGTGTTTTGTACAGTGGAATCAGAGTGGGCTACACACCAGATGTGTTGACTGAGGCCACAGCAGAGCTAAGCGTAGCCTTACTGCTAGCCACGTGTCGACGCCTGCCAGAAGCTATACAAGAGGTGAAAAGGTATGCAGTTGTTAAGAAAGAATGCAGCATAATGTAATTTGACAACTCTTTAGTTTTACAGTGTAATCATCAGGGCCGATCCTAGGGTCACAGACGCCTGGGTGCGAAAATATTTCTGGCGCCCCCACGTGGGCGTGGTCATCTTACTAACTCCTCCCCCGTACAAATGTTACTATGGCAACGAATCAAACACAGAGATTCTCCCCTAAGAAGTCTTCGTTACCCTGGGATCCTCCCATGATCTTTTAACAATAAAGAAAATACAGGAAGAGCATACACTAATGAGACCTGGAGGGGAGTCTCTCTGATGCACACATAGAGGGCTTCTGTTAGAGAGCCTGTTAGAGAGTCTGTTAGAAAGAGCCCCCAGACATATTACAGGAGATGGTCAGAGACTGTAGATATGATACAAGAGACGGTCAGAGACTGCAATAATAGTACAGGAGATGGTCAGAGACTGCAGACATAGTACAGGAGATGGTCAGAGACTGCAGACACATTACAAGAGATGGTCAGAGACTGCAGACACGTTACAAGAGATGGTCAGAGACTGCAGACACGTTACAAGAGATGGTCAGAGACTGCAGACATGTTACAAGAGATGGTCAGAGACTGCAGACATGTTACAAGAGATGGTCAGAGACTGCAGACACGTTACAAGAGATGGTCAGAGACTGCAGACACGTTACAAGAGATGGTCAGAGACTGCAGACACGTTACAAAAGATGGTCAGAGACTGCAGACATGTTACAAGAGATGGTCAGAGACTGCAGACATGTTACAAGAGATGGTCAGAGACTGCAGACATGTTACAAGAGATGGTCAGAGACTGCAGATATGTTACAAGAGATGGTCAGAGACTGCAGACATGTTACAGGAGATGGTCAGAGACTGCAGATATGTTACAAGAGATGGTCAGAGACTGCAGACATAGTACAGAAGATGGTCAGAGAATGCGGACATATTACAGGAGATGGTCGGAGACTGCAGACATACTACAGGAGATGGTCGGAGACTGCATACATAATACAAGAGATGGTCAGAGACTGCAGACATGTTACAAGAGATGGTCAGAGACTGCAGACATATTACAGGAGATGGCCAGAGACTGCAGATATGTTACAAGAGATGGTCAGAGACTGCAGACATAGTACAGAAGATGGTCAGAGAATGCGGACATATTACAGAAGATGGTCAGAGAATGCGGACATATTACAGGAGATGGTCGGAGACTGCAGACATACTACAGGAGATGGTCGGAGACTGCAGACATACTACAGGAGATGGTCGGAGACTGCATACATAATACAAGAGATGGTCAGAGACTGCAAACACATTACAAGAGATGGTCAGAGACTGCAGACACATTACAAGAGATGGTCAGAGACTGCAGACACATTACAAGAGATGGTCAGAGACTGCAGACATGTTACAGGAGATGCAGTTCCTATGGACGTTAGTAGATAATTAAGATCCCGTGGCTGCAGTGACGTCACTAGGGTTGGTGTCACCTGGTGTGGTAAAACATGGTATCACACCAACTATAGTCACCCCTCAGTACAGACCCCCCTCCACTAAGTATAGACCCCCCTCCGTCAGTGTAGACCCCCCACTAAGTATAAACCCCTCCCTCAGTACAGACCCCCCATCAGTATAGACCCCCCAGGACAAAACACCCCCCCTCTATCAGTATAGACCCCCCTCAAGACAAACCAACCACCCCTCCATTAGTACAGACCCCCCAAAACAAACCACTCCCCTCCATTAGTACAGACCCCTCGGGACAAACCACCCCCCTCCATTAGTACAGACCCCCCGGGACAAACCACCCCCCTCCATTAGTACAGACCCCCCGGGACAAACCACCCCCCCCCATTAGTATAGACCCCCCAGGACAAACCACCCCCCCTCCATTAGTATAGACCCCCCAGACAAACCACCCCCTCCATTAGTATAGACCCCCCAGGACAAACCCTCCCCCCCCTCCATTAGTATAGACCCCCCAGGACAAACCCCCCCCTCCATTAGTATAGACCCCCCAGGACAAAACCCCCCATTAGTATAGACCCCCGACAAACCACCCCCCCCTCCATTAGCATAGACCCCCCAGGACAAACCCCCCCCTCCATTAGTATAGACCCCCCCAGGACAAAACCCCCCATTAGTATAGACCCCGACAAACCACCCCCCCTCCATTAGCATAGACCCCCCAGGATAACCCCCCCCCCCTCCATTAGTATAGACCCCCCCAGGACAAAACCCCCCATTAGTATAGACCCCCGACAAACCACCCCCCCCTCCATTAGTATAGACCCCCCCAGGACAAACCCTCCCTCCATTAGTATAGACCCCCCCAGGACAAACCCTCCCTCCATTAGTATAGACCCCCCCCTCCATTAGTATAGACTCCCCCAGGACAACCCCCCCCTCCATTAGTATAGACCCCCCCAGGACAAACCCCCCCCCCTCCATTAGTATAAACCCCCCCTCCATTAGTATAACCCCCCCAGGACAACCCACCCCCATCCCTCCATTAAGCTAATTAAAAGACACCCGGGCGGCAGCTGGAGATGAGAGGACAGTGTGCAGCCGCGCCGCCCGGGTAGAGAACAGAGTGTGTGAGTGAGGCTTGGGCAGCAGGCGGGAGGAGAACTGGAACACGCCGGGCACGGACCACCCCCCCCCCCCAAGAAGTTCCTTCACTGCGCGGCTGGTCTCTCTGCACACAGAGACACAGCCGCTCCGATCTTAGGCAGTTTCCGCTCTCCTCCTCTGACAGGAGGAGGGAGGGGGGATGGGCTTCGCCGGCAATAAACACAGCAGCGGCCGCGTGACAGGCGGAGAGGGCCGCCTACGGATATAAAGAAGAGCAGGAGGGAGGGTAGCACTCTGGCGCTTCAGCGCCCCCACCTCTGTGGCGCCCGGGTGCACAGCACCCCGTGCACCCCGCTCAGGATCGGCCCTGGTAATCATGGTCTGAGATATGACTAGATTACTAGAAATATATCAAGAAAAAAAAATCTACAGTTTTCATCTGTTAACTACTGACTACCTCCCCCTATGTTATACAGATGAAGAAAGGGGAGATATTTGTAGTACAAATACAGGAGAGCAGCTTAGGATGACAAGACTCCTCCGAAGTACAGTGAGCGAGCTTTGTCACCTCAGGACAGTAAGTGTGTTAATGGCAGGATCACTAGGGGAAAGTTAAAGAAAAAAGGGCTGAAAAAAGAAAAGGAATGCACCCACCACATCTAAGGACTGGTAAACTTCAATATATTACATTCTTGTTCTTGGGTTAAGACATGCTTCAAAGCGATAAATAAAGGCTACGTTTTTTTTATTAAAAAAAAAAAAAAGAGGTTATAATTGCCTGCCTGTTCAACAATATTGCACAGAGCACTCCCTTACCCCTCAGATCGCTCTCCTTCTGAAAGCCTCCTGCTGGTACTTTCAGCTTCTTTCTGCTCTCGGTGCCTCCTTAGCAAGCCGCATGCTATGGGGGCATCTGTGCAAACACACTCCCGAGCAGGACTGCGTGCGTTCCCTGACACGCACAGTGCTGGTAAGCCTTGCCCCGCTCCTTCCCCACAGGAGTTTGACTGAAAGCAGCAGTAATCTAGGGCTCCCACTGTTCTCAGTATCTCCTAAGAGTCCAGGAAGAGAGGAGAGCGGTGCTGCAGCAAGGACAGCTCTGGATCAGTGAGAGGAGGCAGGTAAGTGTTTAGGGATTGGGGGGGCACAGTTAGTGGGGAATTTTTACCCTAACGTAGAGAATGCATATTGGTAGAAAAAAAACCATTTTGACTTTAGAACCACTTTAGGCTTTTGCTTCAAACTGGTCACCAAAGCCAAAAGTAGTAAAAGAAGACATTTTCTTTCCACTATGTGCTTAAAGAGGCGCTCCAGTCTGGAAAAAAATATTAAAAGTCAGCAGCTACAAATACTGTAGCTGCTGTATTATAAGGACACCTACCTGTCCAGGGATCCCACAATGTCGGCACCCCAAGCTGATTCGTCAATCGGGTTTGGGTGCAGGTGCCAGCATTGTAAGTAAGGAAATTGGCAGTGAAGCCCTTAGGCGTCACAGCTGCATTCCTACTACGCGTGCTTGAGTCACGCTGTGCTTCCTGAATGGTCCTGCCGTCTTCTGGGACCTTTGTTTGTCCCAGAAGGCAGCGGGGGGAAGGAGGAGGGACCAAAAATGTCGTAGATAGGCGATCTTACTTAGAAGCGGGAGCAGGTACCTTTCAAAACTATGTACACCCCCGGCAGTGGAGGGGGGAGGGTGGGACCAAGCGGAGCTTCCCCTTTTGGGTGGATTTCCGCTTTAATGTCTGGTTTTAGCCTGTTGCTATTATGGTAAATATAAAAAAAGCAGCCATGTATGAATTAGAAATATTTGATATGTATACAATAAATGTAAATTTAGTGCTCATGCAATTGAATATGTGCTATGCCATTATTACACTGAAAATACAGAATAGGTCACCAAATCCAACATGAAAAGGGGAGGGACTGTACACCTTAAATCCTAATTGAAGGTACCGCATCCTAAAATATAATATATATTGTATACAGTTGTGCTCATAAGTTTACATACCCTGGCAGAATTTATGATTTCTTGGCCATTTTTCAGAGAATATGAATAACACAAAAACTTTTCTTTCACTTGGTTAGTGTTTGGCTGAAGCCATTTATTATCAATCAACTGTGTTTACTCTTTTTAAATCATAATTACAACAGAAACTACCCAAATGAGCCTGATCAAAAGTTTACATAACCTGGAATGTTTGGCCTTGGTACAGATGCAGAAGGTGGCACACACAGGTTAAATTGGCAATTAAAGGTTAATTTCCCACATTAAATCACAATTGGTGTCTGTGTATAAATAGTCAATGAGTTTGTTAGCTCTCACATGGATGCACTAAGCAGGCTAGACACTGAGCCATGGGGAGGTAGAAAATAACAGTAAAAGACCTGCGTAACAAGGTAATGAAACTTTACAAAGATGGAAAAGGATATAAAAAGATATCCAAAGCCTTGAATATGCCAGTGAGTACTTATTAAGAAGTGAAAAATTAGGGGCTCTTTTGATACCAAGCCAAGGTCAGGTAGATCAAGAAAGATTTCAGCCACAAATGGCGGAAGAATTGCTCAGGATACAAAGAAAAACCCACCGGTAACCACAGGAGAAATACAGGCTGCTCTCCAAAAAGATGGTGTGGTTGTTTTTAAGCAGCACAATTCAGCGATACTTGAACAAAAAAGAGCTGCATGGTTGAGCTGCCAGAAGGAAGCCTTTGCTGCGCCAATGCCACAAAAAAGTCCAATGGGGCATGTCAAGATGGTGTTGGGCATATTGTAACCAGGCCTTTTTGTGGAACTTGTACAGTAAAGTCTTCTTTCTGGCAACTTGACCATGCAGCTTTTCTGTGTTCAAGTATCATCGTATTGTGCTGCTTAAAAACAACCACACCATCTTCTTCCAGAGCAGCCTGTATTTCTCCTGAGGTTACCTGTGGGGTTTTCTTTGTATCCCGAATGGTTCCTGTGGCAGTTGTGGCTGAAATCTTTCTTGATCTACCCGACCTTGGCTTGGTATCAAGAGATCCCCACATTTTCCACTTATTAGGTGATTGAACAGTACTGACTGGCATATTGAAGGCTTTGGATATCTTTTTATATACTTTTCCATCTTTGTAAAGTTTCATTACCTTGTTATGCAGGTCTTTTGGCTTTTATTTTCTACCTCCCTCATGGCTCAGTGTCTAGCCTACTTAGTGCATCCATGCGAGCGCTAACAAACTCATTGACTATTTATACACAAACACCAATTGTGATTTAAAAAGCCACTAATGTAGTAAATTTACCTTTTCATTGCCATTTTAATCTGTGTGTGCCACTTCTGTGTCTGTACCAAGGCCAAACATTCCAGGGTATGTAATTGTTATAGGTTGTAGAAGAGTAAATACAGCTGGATAAAAAAAAAACTGTCTGTCTTCATTTCAGGCTGTAAACAAAATCTGATTATTTTAAAGAGGGTGATTCTTTTCTATACCCACTGTAGTTAATTTTTTACTTGGTACTTTTAAAGCCCTTTATTTTTTTCTTTTGTTTAGGAAGCCTTGTATTCATATTGTAAATATTCAATTTATGTAAATGCATGCATATTATTGTCCAAAAGAGGAAACCATAGCCATGTGGGATGGGGGGAGTTGAGAACAACCCTATAGTTGCCCTGAGAGCAATGGCATATGGTTACAATGGAGTCATATTCGAGATTGAAAGACCTTACCGAGGTTAAACTTAATCCATGACATACATCGGTACTATTTGCCAAATATGATCAAGTATACGTTCTGCTTATTAAAAGCTCAATGCACAGGTTATATGTACCCTTTTGTATCATTATATTATGTGATTCTGTATTATGCCCTTCATTATAATGTACTTCTGTAATTATGTCCCATTAGAACCAAGTTACACAATAAAAATACATTTTAAAAACATATGCTAACATAGTTTTTTTTTTTTTGTCTTAAAGTGGAGGATGGAAATCATGGACTCCTACGTGGATGTGTGGGTATGGATTGTCTAACAGCACTGTTGGAATCATTGGCTTGGGAAGAATAGGTAATGCCTGTAAAATTATGTTGCTCTAAGTGCACATATTTGGGGCATGTTGCACTGCTTGCAAGCAGCAAATTAACTAAATAAAAGCTGAGCATTTAGAACCACTTTAATCAGCCTTAGTCAGAATTATACAGAGTTAAGTACTAAATGGAAGTATATGATCAATTAAAACTTACAGTAGTAGTACAAGATGAATTCTAATTGGTTGCTCTAAAGTCAGCATCATGGTGGGTGGGCTTTAGCCATAATGTACCGATATGCACAGCATATTTGTCTTCTTTTGGGTCCTAAACGGTCTTGATTGGCTGGGGTGACATACCTTCCACGCATACTCGCAAGAGTTACTTGGAGTAAGTGTCTCGGTACCTGACACTTTCTCCATACATGCACAACTGTCTGTGTAAAATTTATAAAAATTGCTAGCAGGCATGTGAAGAGATTTTATGGCAGAAGAGACATACAGTCTCTTCTATCACAAATCCCTACCTGCTAGTGTATTTTTTTGAATTTTATTTTTTTCATTAGAATTACAAGCTTTCAGTTCCACTTTAATGTGACATTATCATAAAAAAAAAACTGCTGTCTGTTTTAAAGTAAAATACCAATAGGTGTCTGCACATACCTGTCGCATCCTCCTAAGATGGTAGACCTGCCACTACATTGAAATATTGAGGTGATGGGACCTGCAAAGCATTGACACCTGCTGGTAGTGTCAAAGATTGCCCCCCCCCCCCCCCCCTCCACTCATTTCTGTTGGACATTGAAGCTGCCCATCATAGTAATGAACCAATAGGAATGTGTGGAAAGTGGTAGTAAGCAGGCAAGCTTTAACACTAGCAACAGAGATTCTTGCAGTCAACCCCTGTCTCAGCGGCCGTCCTATCGGAGGGGAGAGTGGCAATAGGACGATAGGATATGCATCACCATTCTAACATCCAAGGAGACTGCTACAGCAGATACATATAGTGCTATGAGCTCTCTTTCTTGTCTTTAAACACATTGGACATGCGGGATAGGTATCTACTGACTGTTTAGGAACAAGTTGCGGTCCTCCTATGTATGAATGATTGGATTATTACATTTATTCATTTGTGGATTTTTTCCACAAATGAATAAATGTAATAATTCTAATCATGCATTTACTTTATATGAAATATTTATTATGTAATTTTTGAACATTGTTTGCACCATGTAGTGTGTAAGTTCACATAGTAGTAGATATTCGATACTAAAAGTAATTTATGGATAGGATGTGATTTTTTTTTTAATTTTTTTTTTTTTTTACATTCGCAATTGTTTTTTGAGACCGCATACTATTTATTATTATTTTTTTAGAATGAATAAATTATTGCTTGACACTTTTACTCTGGAAGGTTTTCGATGCTTTACCTCGGCCATATAATTCTATTTACTATTTCTTGATGTGTAACAGTGAACATCAAAGGCTGTGCTGCTGCAACATACATCTGGTATAGGTGTTTGAACCTTCTGTTACTGACAGCAATTCACATATGTGTACCTAAGTGTGCTTTGAAACCGTTCACCTTGTTTTTTTCTCCCTTTGCCTTTCAGGACAGTACAATGGAGAATGCGTAGCTTCACCTCTTCACCTGCCGTGACAACGCCCCTTTAAAAGCGGCCCGTGCCACCATGCCGTCAGTCTTGGTGTTTCCTCCACCATGGTGGAAGCGCTGCTGGGGAACTAATGAGGGGGGCTGCATTCTCTCCATGGTGGAGAAGGTGGCAGTACCTGCTTGGCTTTTCCATCACTGTGACCAGCCCAGCACCCCCCCCCCCCCAGTACGGTGCTGGGGGGGGGGTGCTCCGGTTTCTTCTTTCCCCCTCCGGCTCATAGGGGTGATGGCCAGTCGGGAGATCCCGCTCCAAGTGCTCAGAGGCCGCGGTTGTGCTGTGTGTGCATGCTGAGAGAAGCTGAAGCTCTCGGCATGTTTGTTCTGAGTCTCGGACGGCTGGTGACCTTGCAAGTGGTTCCTCTGAAACGCAGGAGGAAGAAGCGGGTCCTCTGGCTGGGGCTTCCTTCCGGCCCTTGAGCCCGGAAGAAGTTGAGGTTTTAAAAGGCTCAGAAGTGGCGGGGGCATGTCCTGACGTTGGAGGAGTGAAGTTATGTGTCTCCTCAGCTCCGTGACCGCCGCAACTACTAAAGCCTCAAACGGGGGAAGATTGCACTCACAGGGGACCCTGAACATGTCCCAACGCCGCCAGCCTTTCTCCCAGCCACAGTGGATCGACCGATCCCGCCGCGGACAGCTGGAATCCTTCCCGGAGTCCCGCCAGCCGGAGACCAGGGCTTTCAAGATGGCGCTGGCTCGGGAGGCTTTACCACACAATGGGGCCGCGCTGTCTCCGACTGCAGCGTCTCCCATGCCATCGCCAAGGGCGGTAAGTGACTCTGCCACTCCAGCTTCCCTGGGCTCCTCTCCCTCTCACGATAGAGAATCGTTCATGGCAGAGTTTATGGGGGATGGAGACCTGAAGCTCCATATCTGGTCTCTCCCCACGAGGGATGATCTAGAGTGCTTTGCTGACAGAGTGGTGAAGGCTCTTAAGCAGGGCATAGCACAGTTAGGGAACAGATTGGGGATATTGGAGCAGAGATTTGATGAAGCTCTCCCTGCTATAGCTCTGCTAACTGATAGATGTGCTGCACAGGATCAGAAGATTGAGTCCCTGCTATGCCAGATGGACAATTTTGAAAACCGCAGTAGACGAGCGAATATACGTATCCGAGGCCTACCCGAAGCCACAGGCCCTAAAGATATTGTACCCACTCTGATTGGGGTGTTCAGGGAAATTCTGGAACTACCTAACACTGTCCCTATTGAGATCGACTGAGCCCATAGGGCACTCGGGCCCCCGTCTCTGGATGTCAACAACCCTCGGGACGTTATCTGCAAACTACACAAATATACCCTTAAAGATCGCATCCTGCAGAGAATGCGCAGGAAACCATATTTTGAATTTGATGGGGCCCATCTTTTCTTTTACCAAGATCTCTCCAGGCGTACTCTCATGCAACGTAGAGCGCTTCGCCCTCTGCTGGCTGCCATTCAGGAAGCAGGCCTTACCTACAGCTGGGGATTTCCATTTAACCTGCAGGTCATCAAGGAGGGCTGCCAAACCACGCTGCATACCAAGGATGGCCTACCGTGCTTTCTGGCAGACCTAGAGCTAGACCCGGTCGGTTTTTCTGGACTGGAGAGGGGCAGCGGACTTCCCTGTCATTCAACTCCCTCAACCCTGGATACCTGCTAAACGCAGAAGCCGCATACGAAACCGTCAACGTAATGCCCCGTAGGCCACACCTCTATAGGTGTAGATCCTGGAATGGATCACGGACAGCAGCTGGGCGACTCCTTTACTATGGGAAGACCCCTCCTGCTGTATCTACAGTTATCCCAACTAAGGGACTGGTTACCCCCAGTCCATTTGTGTGTTTTATGTCATACTCCAATGTTAAAAAAAAAAAATTTTACCCGTGTTTTTCTTTTTTTATTACTTCTCATTCACTTTTTTCTTTTTATCCCTGTGCTCTTAGGACATGCCTTCTATACCTTCGCTCACATTGTGCCCGTCAATGTTCTCTAAGGAGCGCCATCCCTCATAGTTGTCCATGGCACCGCTCAAGGTTACCTCATATAATGTTCGGGGTCTCTATTCTCCACACAAAAGAAGCAAGCTATGGTGGGAGCTAAAGAGGCTGAAAACCCAGGTATTTTACCACCCAGCCAGTACCCAAGCTACCCCATCAATTATTTAACCAATGGTTTCTTAGTATGTCCCCAGTGGCTAAGCCAAGGGCACAGCTATAGCAATCCATAGATTCTGTCCCTTTCAACCTGGGGGGGAGTCAGACCCTCAGGGCCGCTATGTGTTTGTGAAGGGGATACTCCATGGGAGGAAGTATACATTTGCTTCTATATATGCCTCCAACTCAGGCCAACTTGCCTTCATAGATGCTGTGTTGTAAAAATTGGGGGAATTCTGGGAGGGTTCCTTGATATTAGGCAGTGACTTTAATGTCAGTCCTGATCCGCCTCCTATACCTGTCACAGTCGACCGACTAATTCCCATGCCTGTCAAACCCTCAAGAACCACCTTCTAGTGGATAGTTGGAGAATTCTCCACCCTTCTGGATGAGACTTTAGCTATTACTCAAAAGGTCCACGGTGAAAATATACTCGTATTGGCCTCTTAATTGTCAACCACTTTACCCTCGAGTCAATGCAGTTGGCATCTATTGAGAACATTACCATCTCGGACCACGCTTTGATCGCTGTTACCCTTAACCTGACGGAAGGTACCCGCAGGACTTGGTCCTGGCAGCTGAATGAGAACATACTGGATGACACTGCAGTAGTCTCAGGGGGTCACGGAAGTCCTCACCCACTATTTTAGAGAAAACATGTCCCGACGGCCTTAGTGAGGGGAAAGACAGGGAAAGTCACAAAGCTGTGGTGAGAGAATTGATTTCCCAGGATGCAAAGCTTAAGAAGGCCCACCAGGCAGACTTTCTGAGGGTCCTTGGTGCCCTCCAAGAGGCGGAGATCCGGCATAGGAGTCATGGAGACCCTGAGGCCCTAAACAAACTGAGGTAACTTGGAGAGCTTTTTTCTCGCCTACTGGACCGCCAAATCAGAAAACACCACCGTTGCCTGTCTCACAAATTGTATGAACACGGGAACATGTGTGGTCGGATGCTGGCTAGGGCCCTGTGGTGAAAATGGGCGCAGGGCCATATCCACAAGCTCCACTCCCATGGTGGAGATACACTCACTCAGATATACTCACTCCTCCAAAATAGCATCAGCGTTCTGTGACTACTATGCTGACCTTTACTACCTGGGCCTGCAACTAGCTCCTGATGCCCAGGCAGCTAAGTTGTCTAATATACGTACCTATTTGACCTCAGAAGGCCTCCCTCCTTTTAGTAATGACCAGCGATCCACACTGGTATCTCCTATTACCCCTTCTGAAATTGAGTCGGTCATGAAGTCCCTGCCAGGGGATAAGAGTCCTGGTCTGGATGGCTACACCAAGGCATATTTATGCTACCTTCTTGCCGCTTTTAATACTCCCACTGTGTAAATATTTCAATTCCATAGCAGAAGGTAGCCAAACTCCTTCGGAGGCCCTTCTAGCCCATATTACAGTGCTCCCGAAGGATAGTAAGGACCCCATGTTGCCATAAGCTACCGCCCCATTTCACTGCTGAACAGATAGAAAAATCCTTTCAAAAATGTTGGCGAACTGCCTGAAATCTCCTTGTGCCCCTTGTTGTCCATCCGGACCAGACAGGATTTATTGTAGGCAGAGAGGCAAGGGATAATTCGATTAGGGCTATCCAACTCATCCACTGGCTCGTGGATGCCTAGACCTCATGCCATACCTGATCCTATTGACGGACGCAGAAAAATCGTTCGATCGTGTTGATTGGGCCTACCTTAAGGCGCGGTCTTGGAGCCCCCCGGGCTGGGACCGAACATGTTGACCTGGATAATGACTTTGTATTTGACACCTAGTACTAAGGTTAAGGTAAATGGTCTTTTCTCATCTGGATTCCCCATCAGGAATAGCACGAGGCAGGGGTGTCCCCTCTCACCCCTCCTCTTTGCTCTGGCTCTCGAACCTCTTCTATGAACTGTGCAGGTGAACCCGGATAGCTCAAACCTCACGGTTTGAGCATTAGGTCAGACAGTATACTGTATACAGTCCTTGAAAACCCCCATGTCCTCAATCTCGAGTGCTCGGATGTTTTGCTTATATCTTTCAGCATGTCGGAGGAATTCTTGAGTACGACTGAAGGCATGGTGGAAGCTGCTTTTAAAGGGGTGGAGAGGTGGCGCTACGCTCTCTCCATGGTGCTGTCCTGAAAGGCTCATAGAAATACCGCTACCGTTAAGTCTAACTAATGTTTGTTTTGTTTTTTCCTATCTTTAGGACTGGCTATTGCCCAACGTCTTAAACCTTTTGGTGTAAAAAAGTTTTTATACACAGGACGTCAGCCCCGACCTGAATGTGCTGCAGAGGTTAATGCTGAATATGGTAATAATGACATGTACATTTCTACTTCCTCTAAAAGACAAAGGACATGTTAATAGTTAACGTATTAATAATCAAATGTGTTCTCTCTTCTCTGCGATTTAGTATCTTGTGAAAAGCTTACAGTGGATTCAGATTTTGTTATAGTGTCCTGCTCTTTAACCCCTGAGACTGAAGGCCTATGTAACAAGGATTTCTTTCAAAGAATGAAGAAATCATCAGTTTTCATTAACATTAGTAGGTAGGTCAATTGTAATACATTCAGCATGTTCCTCAGCTCACCTGTTAAACAATAAAGGACAAGTATGTTCTTGTATGAATCACAGCAACTGCTGCCCTCAGCCTCAGCAATGGTAAAAGAAATGCAAATAAGCGTTTTAAATGACTGTAGAATGCAGCTTCCCTTACAATGGCCTTGCCCTGTCGAGCAGAACCTTCTCTCTGTAACTGCACACGATCAGCAGGAACCTGGCACATACTCAAAGGCTACAGACATGGAACAGCTATAAGAAATAATGGCAGCCTGATCTTCCTTTTGGTGCCTGCTCAGGAAGGACTACCATTATTTTCTATGGCCATTGCATGTCTTTAGCCACATGCATACAATGTGAGGTTTTTAACCATATATCTGCATTTTAAAGTAATCTAGGGTGCATGATGTGGCCGAGGTGGTTGGTTGCTGGGTTTCGTATTGGCTCTGCAAGTTGTTGAAGACAAAAGATCATATTGTTGCTGCAACATAGATCAGTAATCCATTTAGATGTAAAAGACATCCATGGATGCAGTTTATATATGCATTAATAAATAAAAACATTTACTCCAGAACAAGTACCAGAACTTGACTTGATATTTGCCTCTTGCTATCTCCTCTATAGGCAGAACTCAGAGTAGCAGCATTGGGAGGCAATTGGGTGTTTTGCATGCAAATTTGTTGATCGGGACAGGTTTTCAGCAGGAGAGAGGCGAGTGATTAGAGAGTAGTGTTGGGCTAATGGTTTGGGCTGAGCAAAAGTTCAGCCAGAACATTGCCTGTTTG
This sequence comes from Lithobates sylvaticus, assembly GCA_028564925.1. Lineage (NCBI taxonomy): Eukaryota > Metazoa > Chordata > Amphibia > Anura > Ranidae > Lithobates > Lithobates sylvaticus. Next base: position 376,721,117 of record CM053026.1, on the reverse strand, counting down.
CCTATTCGGCGAACACCCAAATTTTGCAGGACACTCACTGCCAAGCGCCCCACAATGCCCTACGTGCTGCACAGTGCATTCTAGGGCCCTAATTGGATGAAGCCTTGCACTTGACCTCTGGTCAGGTACAAGGCTTTGCCAATTAGGGCACAGAGCACTGTCAGAGCCCTGATTGTACAAAGTAATGATGTTTTTGACCAATCATGGGTCAGTGCTCATAGCCCCACCCCACACTATAAAAGGTTCCTTCCCATAGGAATATTTTGCAGTGTTGTTGGAGTGGAGATAGAGTAGATCAGTTTGCTACTAGCGAGTTAGTGTAGTCACCTATTGTGAGTGTAGAGTGTGAGTATAGTGTGTCAGTATGGTGTAGTGTCATTGAAGTGTGTTAGTGTAGTGCAGTGTTTAACTCAGCATTGCATAACATTTAGTTTTTGTCCCCGGACGACCCTTTTTTTTTTTTTTTTTTTTAAATTGTCAGCCACAGTTTTTCTGACTGCAACACTGGTGTTCCCCCTTTTTTTTTAATTTTAATAGATTTTACATTTCTGTCAGCGTCAGTCCTCAATTTAAAGCACACCAAACACCACTTTTCATTCAATAAAGGGCATTCAATCACACATTTCCCAGTTTCTATTAAATTTGGGTGATAAGCCCCCCCATCATGTCTGGGAGGCCAACAAGGAGAGTCAGATGTTCCAGGCCACTATGAGGGGATCAGCAGCGTATGTGTCCACAGGCAAAGGTGGACGTGGTCCATCCTCAAGCAGGGCACATTTGTCTCTGTTTAGTGATGTTGCCCGTGCTATCCAGCCACAGCATGCAGAGGAGGTGGTGGACTGGCTTACTAAACCATCCTCATCCTCCATCACCCAAGCTGAGACTAGTGCGCAGTCCACCGCTGCTACCAAAGTGGCTTATTCTGCCTCCTTGTCCACAGCTATCATGCATGGAGGAGTCAGCTGAATAATTTGAACACAGCGTTAGCCACTTGCTCCTTGACGATGCACAGACATTACTTGATTCTGAGGTTGAGGAAGGGAGTAACGCAAGCCTACAGGGGGAGACGACTTGTTCCCCCAGCCACAGCTTATTGCCAAGTTGGCTCCAGTGATGATGAGGATGGAGGGGGTGACGAGGTCACTAACTTTAGCTAAAAAAAAAAAAAAAAATAATAATTGTTAATCTTGGCCTAAGTGTACTAATAATTTGGCTTCTTCACATAAGGCTGGCTCACTGTGGTGCAAAAATGTGTTATTACCATCCAAAGGCTGCCAAAGAGTAACCAGAATTTATCCAAAAAATCTCTAATCTTCTTCCGAGTGCACTAACTTGTGGCCTCATCATACAAACTGGCTCCCCAAGCTGTTGTTTACAAAATAAAGAAAGCTTGCAGGGAAAATCAAATTTAAATGTCATTTTTTTTCATATATATATATATATATATATATATATTATATAATATATATGTTGGTTTTGCTGCAGCAGGTCCTATACACAGTACAGATGGGGTGGGCCATAGCTTTTGACCATAGGAGCTAGCCACCACTTGCGCAATACAGAATAGTGGGCTTTGAGCCTGCTGGTTCCCTAATAGGGTAAATGCTGTACATGCACTTACAGATATCTGCTCTGGCACTTCCATTGCAATTCTGTAAGATAACTGTGAACACAGTTAAGTGTTTGAAGAAAAGCCTGTTACAATGACGGTAATACGGTTATACAGTATATTCATGCAAGCCACTATCACAGGTTGTTGAAAGACATGGCAAAGGGCATGACATTGATCAATGATTGAGGTTTTGGAAGCAGTGCCAGTCTTAAAATAGCACCAGCAGGCATGAAATATGCGTCAGCTGCCCTGGCCCGCTTTTAAATCTGTAGATTTATTTTACATTTAGGAATGCGTGCCACATTACAACTATAAAAATGTAATGACAGTTTGCGAATTTGCTTGAGTTTCCAGATTACATAGAGTTCTAGATGTATATGCTAATCTGTTATTTTCAGAGGCTCTGCAGTGAACCAGGAAGACTTGTACCAGGCACTGGTCAGTGGACAGATTGCAGCTGCTGGATTAGATGTTACTACTCCTGAACCCCTGCCAACAACTCACCCATTGCTGAGTCTGAAGAATTGCGGTACTGTTTTAAACCTTTCACCAATTATTTTAACGAGATTGTCACTCTGAAAATGTAAAAAAAATAATTATAATCCTTACAGCCAGTCTGATTTTAAATGTGCTAATAGTGAATAACTTTTTTAATTCTCAAACAATCTGTGAAGAATCATATCAGATAAAATTAGGCAAATCCTCAAAATGCAAATTTTTGTTTTGTCTGAATATATCCATGTACATCACTCTGATGCGCAGAGAACAGGAATACAGATGGTCTTGATTAATAAACTGATTCTGCCTGAATACTGTATTGTTTAGGCAAAATAAAAACAAATTAAATTATGCCTAATTTGCAGATTGATTCCCTAATCCCTCAAAAAAAAAACTGTTGCCAGACCATTAATTTCAACAAAATGATTTCCATAAGATTATGTAATGTATTTTTTGTGCATTGTATTTCCATTTCCAGACTAGGCTTTTTTTTGTCACTCAGTATTTTTTGCTACAAAAATTACTTAGAACCCCCAAATTATATATAATGCATACAGTTGGGGCCATATATATATATTTGGACACAGGCACAATTTTAGTTTTTTTTTTTTCCAGGTATTTACCAAAACTTATTCAAGCAAGGGTTTAGGAATTACAGCTATTAAGAATAGCCACCCCCCTTTTTTAAGGGGCCAAAAGTAATTGGGCAATTAAATCAAAAGCTGTTTTTTGGCCAGGTGTGGAGTACTCCTTTATTATTTCTTCATCAATTAAGCAGGTAAAAGGTCTGGAGTTAATTCTAAGTGTGGTATTTGCATTTGGAATCTATTGCTGTGAACCTACATCATGAATCCAAAAGGAGCTGTCCAAGTGAAACAGGCCATTGTAAGGCTTCAAAACAAATCCATTGGAGAGAGCAGCAACATTAGGAGTGGCCAAATCAACAGTTTGGTACATTCTGAGCAAAGAAGAATGCACTGGGGAGCGCAGCAACATAAAAAGGCCTGGACGTCCACAGAAGACAATAGTGGTGGATGATCGCAGAATCCTCTCTATGGTGAAGAAAAACCCATTCGCAACATCCAGACAAGTGAAGGACACTCTCCAGGAGGTGGGCGTATCATTGTCAAAGTCTACAATCAATATAAGACTTCACGAGAGAAAATACAGAGGGTTCACCACAAGGTGCAAACCATTCATAAGCCTAAAGAATAGAAAAGCCAGATTCGACTTTACCCAAAAAAATCTGAAAAAGCCAGACCATTTCTGGAAAAGCATTCTTTGGACGGATGAATCTTAGAATAATCTGTGTGGAGAAGGCTTGGAACAGCTTATGATCCAAAGCACACAACGTCATCTGTAAAACTTGGTGGAGGCAGTGTGATGGCACCTGGGTCATTGATGTTTATTGATGATGTGACAGAAGAGAGAAGAAGCCGGATGAATTCTGCAGTGTTTAGAGATATATTGTCAGCCCAGATTCAGCCAAATGCAGCAAAGTTGATTAGACAGTGCTTCACAGTACAGATGGACAATGATGCAAAAGCAACCCAGGAGCCTTTGAAGTAAAATAAGTGGAATATTCTGAAATGGCTGAGTCAATCACCTGACCTCAACCCAATTAAGCATGCATTTCACTTGCTGAAGACAAAACTAAAGGCAGAAAGACCCACAAAGAACAACTGAAGACAGCTGCAGTTAGAGCCTGGCAAAGCATCAGAAAGGAGGAAACAGTCTTTGGCAATGTCCATGGGTTCCAGACTTCAGGCAGTCATTGCCAGTAAAGGATTCTCAAAAAAATATAAAGAATTAACATTTTATTTATGATTATATTCATTTGTCCAATTATATTTGAGGCCCTGAAAATGGGGGGGGGGGGGGGGGGGGGGGGGGGTGGGGAGGGGGGGGGGGGGGGGGGGGGGGGGGGGGGGGGGGGGGGGGGGGGGGGACGACTGTGTATAGAAAATGGTTGCAGTTCCTAAAATTTGTTCAACCCCTTAAATTAAAACTGAAAGTCTGCACTTCAAATTCATTTGGATTATTTTGTTTTCATTTTATTCTAGTGGCATTACAGAGCCAAAATTGTGCCTGTGTCCAAATTGCTATTGTGTGTGTGGGCGAGAGAGAGTATATATCTCACAACGTGCCTTGCAAAAAGTATTCACCCCCTTGGCTTTTTACCTATTTTGTTACATTACAGCCTTTGGTTCAATGTTTTTTTAATCTGAATTATATGTGATGGATCAGAACAATAGTCGAAGTTGGTGAAGTAAAATCTGAAAAATATATACATAAAACTATTTTTCAGAAATAAAAAAAAAAATAAAATAATTGGCATGTGCGTATGTATTCACCCCCTTTGTTATGAAGCCCATAAAAAGCTCTGGTGCAACCAATTACCTTCAGAAGTCACATCATTTAGTGAAATGATTTCCACCTGTGTGCAATCGAATTGTCACATGATCTGTCATTACATATACACACACCTTTTTGAAAGGCCCCAGAGGCTGCAATACCCAAGTAAGAGGCACCACTTACCAAACTGCCACGAAGACCAAGGAACTCTCCAAACAAGTAAGGGACAATGTTGTTGAGAAGTACAAGTCAGGGTTAGGTTATAAAAAACAGAAAAAAAAATATCCAAATCTTTGATGATCCCTAGGAGCACCATCAAATCTATCATAACCAAATGGAAAGAACATGGCACAACAGCAAACCTGCCAAGAGATGGCGGCAAATCAAAACTCACAGACCGGGCAAGGAGGGCATTAATCAGAGCAGCACAGAGACCTAAGGTAACAATGGAGGAGCTGCAGAGTTCCACAGCAGAGACTGGAGTATCTGTACATAGGACGACAATAAGCTGTATGCTCCATAGAGTTGGGCTTTATAGCAGAGTGGCCGAAGAAAGCCATAACTTTCAGCAAAAAACAAAATGGCACGTTTTGAGCTTGCGAAAAGCCACGTGGGAGATGTATGGAGGAAGGTGCAATGGTCTGATGAGACTAAAATTTTATTTTTTGGTCATCAAAATAAAATAAATACAGGCATATTCTTGAGCAAAACCTGTACCACTGTGTTATTTGAGGCTAGGACGGAGGTTCACTTTCCAGCACGACAATGACCCTAAACACACTGCTAAAGCAACAATTGAGTGGTTTAAGGGGAAACATGTAAATGTGTTGGAATGGCCTAGTCAAAGCCCAGACCTCAATCCAATAGAAAATCTGTGGTCAGACTTAAATATTGCTGTTCACAAGTGCAAACCATTAAACTTGAAGGAGCTGGAGCAGTTTTGCAAGGAGGAATGGGCAAAAATCCCAGTGGTAAGTTGTGGCAAGCTCAGAGACTTATCCAAAGCGACTTGGAGCTGTGATAGCCGCAAAAAAGGTGGCTCTACAAAGTATTAACTTTAGGGGGTGAATAGTTATGCTCATTGACTTTTTCTGTTATTTTGTCCTATTTGTTGTTTGCTTCACAATAAGAAAAAAAAAAAAAAAAAATCTTCAAATGTGGGCATGTTCTGTAAATTAAATGATGCAAATCCTCAAACAATCCATGTTAATTCCAGGTTGTGAGGCAACAAAACATGAAAAATGCCAAGGGGGGGGGGGGGGGGGGTGAATACTTTTGCAAGACACTGTACATCCAACTCATACTTGGAGAGAGAGACAACAGGAAGTGAGGGGAAATCTACCCCTAGGAAGGGAAATTCACTCCTCTAAGAGTTCTCATGGAGAAAAAAGGGTCTTCGCTGAAGCTTTACCACCAATCCTTGTTTCCACAATAACCCAAAATTTTCAAAATCCAATTGTCACATGGTCAGAAAGTGAGGTGAAATCTTCCGAACAGGGGCACAAACAGCAAAACAAACATTACAGGGGTGTTAACCCTACTCTATGCTATCCAAGTTGCATTTAAAAAAAATGAATGTACCTGTTCCAAGAAAAACCTACTTGGAACCTATCTTGTTTGTAACCCTGGGGAATGCCTGTATTTGTACAAAAAAAATAGTGTGACCAAGACATGCATGCTTGGAAATGATACAACACGTTACATCACTTCTGATGTTGTATTCTGTTAGACAATTTTCGTAACTTTGGAAACCTATTGTTTGTCCACATGAGACTCGCATGCAAAAAAAAAAAAATGGATGATAATTTGCCCGATATTCGTATCATGTGTATGAGGCTTAAGGGCTCCTTACCAGATAAGGCTGCCGACTCAGACTCTCCTTGCAGAGGTAATGACCACAGGAAAGACCACCTTACAGATGAGGTCAAACAAGGCAATATCCCCAAAAGGCTCAGAGGGCAGCTTCTGAAGAGTCAAATAACTAGATTGAGATCTCAAGGGAGTACGGGGGAGCAAACAGGGCAAGAGATGTGTGCACTCCCTAAACAAAGGCCTCATCTAGAGAGTGAGAGGCCCAAAGGTCCCTGAAACAGAATGACCAAGGCAGAGATTTGGCCATTAATGTTGCTCAAGGCCAGATATTGGTCCAGATCATTGCTGTCTGGACTGAGCATATCCAGCCTTACAGATACGTCTGTCCATAGTCTGCTGGAAATGTTGCCTTCAACCTTGACAACTGCATCAATGGCTTGGCTGAACTTACTATAAGGAAAGCTGTCCACATCCCAGGTGTGGAAAATGGGGTCCTCATATGCCCCCAAAGTTTGACTATGCTCGCTATAATTCACTCAAAAATGAAATTCTGTGTTTTAATAGATTTACATATAAAGGTAGGACAGGGGAATGAGTGAAAAATAAGATTTAAAGGGCCATTTTTACTGTTGCAGTGTGTTTTCTCTTATGGATGCCAGGGTTACATGTACAGTTCAGCAAAAGATTGTGTCACTAAACCCAGGACCCTGCATTCACTATATCTGGTCTCCTACAGTACACAGTCCACAGAACATGAAAATGCAATTATATAAACTGCTAAATACCGTTTTTGTCCAGCCCCCCCCCCCCCCATCAGCAGTTCGAGCAAAGTTGTAACTTCTATGAGTGTCTGGTAAAAGCTTGTAGGAGGAGTTTTTTAATTTTCCCATGATTGTCCAATAAAAAATGCAGGACCCCTGACCCTCTAGCTGGACAGTGCTAATTGGCCCTGTGCTGATTACATGCACTCTCCTAGGGGAAAAAAAACCCTCTCTAACAATACACACCAAACTGAGCATATGCAGCCTGTTCCCTGGCTCTGTAAATATCAGATTATTTTTTGGAGACAGTGGAAGGAGGAGATGATAAGAGAAGACAGGATCGAACAACCTTTTTACACAATGCAGAGGATTAATCCCTTAGGTTCCACAGTGAGTAGAACAAACATGCTTTACTGCATATACACACTGATTTTTACTGTTGTGGGTTTAGTAACACTTTAAGAGGAAGTAACTTTAGCTGCATACAAAACACTAGCATGTTTATGTGTGTAGTCTGTAAATGAATGGTTTTGTATACAAGGTTAACCATCTGAAAATATATAATTTTCTTTGTTATATAATTCATCCAGTGTTTCTGTTCCTGCAGTTATCTTACCACACATTGGAAGTGCCACATATAGTACAAGGAATACCATGTCTGCGCTGGCAGTAAATAATCTCCTGAGAGGCTTGGCTGGGCAGGAGATGCCAAGTGAACTTAAGATCTGAAGACGTGAGCTGGATATGAACATCATGCCTGTACTTTGTGCTAGATAATTCATAGTTATATCATTTGGTTAAACTATTGTTTTATAGTTCTGAATAATAAAAACACAAAATTTCTACAGTTGTCTGAACAAAATGGTATATACACAATAAGTGCAGTAAAAAGGAAAACATACAATTTAAATCTGAAACATAGACACCACCTGCTACCCCCCCCCCCCCCCAAAAAACTTCACTTGTGGTCTATGTCACTGTGGGTTCAATAACACTACTGGCTCTTTAGTGTGATTAGATTTAACAGACGTTTGGAAAATCATCCACCTTTTGTACAGCTTTAAACTTTTGATTAAAATATGTATTCGCTATTATAAGAAGTCATAGAACCTCCCATATAGATAGGCATCTTGCATAGTCATTGCTGGTTTCAGTGGACTGTGTACCCAGTCTGAACATGCCAGCTTGATCACAATCATGTGTGCACAGATCTCCTTTCTAAGGTTGCAGTAGCCTGTAAATAAAGTGAAATGCACAGTAATTGTTCTGGGTAAACTTACTGAGTGCGTGCATCAATAATAAAAATAAATACCAGACAAAACTGCACAACTATAATGCCGTAAATATAACATTTTACTTAAATAGGTGTAAACCCTAGCTGGATGACATTCCATTGGCTAAGGTATGTATGAAACATCTTTAAAATCCTGTTTTAACTTTTTTTTTCATACTATGTTGCTTAGCTCTAGCAGTCACTTCCCCTCTAAATCTATACAGTTACAATACAATTCAATACAAGCGGGTTTGAAAGGCCCTGCTCGTTAGTTTATAATCTAAGAGGGTGGGGGCAAGTGATACAGAAGGCAATGAATGAGGGATAAGCTGATGGAGAAAGTAAAAGCTGCATTTTTAGGTGGAGGGCTCTTCAGGCTTTCCTGAAGAGATGAGTTTTCAGGGATCACCTAAAAGTATACAGAAGAGCTAGCCAGACAGATTGGGGTAGAAGGTTCCAGGATGGAAGAGGCTCTGGAGAAATCCTGAAGTTGTGCATGGGAAAGGAGGGAGACAAGGGAGCTGTAGAGCAGGAGGTTTTAGGATGAGCAGAGAACACTGTTTGGCTAACAGTGGGACATGCCATGTAATGTGAAAAATGACGGTAAGTATTAATACTCCAAGGTACCAGGTACAAGAACAAATTATTACCATTATGGGAGGTTTAACAATATGACTCAACCAGAGATCCATGTCTCTCCATTTGTTCTTGTACCTGGCACCTTTGGAGTATTGATACTTACCATCATCTTTCACAAAGGATATCACCATTGAATGGCTACTGGCTTGTTTTTCTTTTGCCTCGCAAAATATTGAACTCTCTGTCCCTGTGGTTCCATTTATCCACCACGCATGAGATCACCATTATCATTTTAGAGGTTTTGATCTTTTTGAATTATTTGACTTTTGTCTACTAAACAAATATATGTTACCTGTTTATGGGCTTCTTAAGTATGTATATCTAGTGAGAGAGGTGGATGCATGTTTTTAGGTGTGTATGATGTGGGTTTGGTACCATTTTAATGCATTATACAATTTGCATATAATCTTTTTTGTTAAATTCACATTTTATTAATCAAGAAATTTATTAGTCTAGTGAGTAACATTGTATATTCTTTGCAGTTCTTTCGGTGATCGATTTCAAAACAGGTTTTTTAACTCGGTTTTTCTAGTTGTATATGCAGCGATGCACTCCCACCGCTTAGAACTATTTATCTTATTTAAACAAAATGTATTACCTCTGTGGGTGATTTTTGGGTTAATCATGGAGCATCTATTCTAGTATTTTTCACCCTATAGCAGGAAATGTCTGAACAATAACCTTTATTGCAGGATCACCAGGTAGCACTCTATTAAAACCTTCACAGTGGCTAAGTGGTTAGCACTAGTGCCATTGATTTGCATTGCAACCACGGCACTACCTGCACAAAGTTTGCATGTTCTCCCTGTGCCTCCTCCCAGTACCCTGGTTTCCTCCCACACTCCAAAGAGATGCTGGTAGGTTAAGTGGCTCCTGTCTAAATTGGCTCTAGTATAAATATGAGAGTTAGGGACCCTAGATTGTAAGCTCCTCGAGGCCAGGGTCTGATTTGAATGTATAATACATATGTAAAGCGCTGCATAAATTGACGGTGCTATTAAAGTACCTAAAAAAAAAAAAAATTACTTTTGAAAGTATTCTAACATGTAAAACCCTAGACATTTAAATCTCATAATCTGTTATTAGAAATAACAAAAAAGTAATTATTTTATAGCTGGGCTTTCTAATTTATTTATATTTCCACTTCAGCCCCTGAAGGATTTGCCCCCTTAATGACCAGGCCATCTTTTGCTATACGGCACTGCGTCGCTTTAACTGACAAACAAAATTTACATCCTTTTTCCCACAAATAGAGCTTTGTTTTGGTTGTAATTGATTACCTCTGCGGTTTAGTTTTTTTTTGCGCTTTAAACAAAGAGCTTCTTTGCACTGAGATCATGGGAGTGCATGTTTTTTTTAATCCTTTGATATACCTTATAAGTGCTACTTTCACTGTTGCGAGTTTGCCTTAGTCCCTTAGGCTGGTTTCACACGGGCAGTTTTTCAGGCGGACCTGATCAGACCAGCTTATTATTCTCTATAGAGCGGTGGAGGTCAGCAGAATTGCATCCGCTGACACTCGATCCGATCCACCAAAAACAGACGGATGGGGATCCATTCCCCATCCTTCCGATGGATTGAATAACAGTCGGATGGAAACAGACATGCAGTCAGTTTCCATCTGACTGCCCCATAGAAAACAGCAGGGCTGTCATCTGCCTGCTCGTTGGAGAGATCCCCTGGTGCGCATGATGGAGACCGCCCCCTGTGAAAGGGTCCTTAGGTGTATGCAGGATCTCCATCTGGGAGGTTTGATGATTGGTGTGAAGGCTTTTAGATATGGACAAATCTTTAGCCACTGTCTGAAAGTGATTCAAAATATCTAATCCGTTTAAGCATTGTCATGCTTGAAACTGTACAGTTGCTTGTTTTGATTTGTATGAAGATGGAAATTTAAAGTAAAATAATTGCATAATATGGACAGCTCATCCTCGTTTTTCACATATATATTATATATAGGTCCGCCCACCGCTGCAAAAATTAAAAGCCAGCAGCTGCTGACTTTTAATAACTCGGACACTTACCTGTCCTGGAGTTCAGCGATGTTGGCACCGAAGCTGATGTTCCCCGTCTCCAACGCGTGTAAGGGAATCTGGCAGTGTAGTCTTACGGCTTTCATGCCAGGAACCCTACTGTGCATGCACGAGGCTCCGCTCCTCTCTCCTACTGGCCCGGGGAAGGAGGAGGGAGCCTGGGTGGTGACATCAACACCCACAGCTGAGGCTCCCAAAAGTGGAAACAGGATACCTGCGAGACTGGTATCCTGTCGTCCCCCCCCCGAAGGGAGGAGTACAAGGAGCGGGACAAAGAGCTCCTCTCCCGCCACCGATAAAAGTGATCTCATGGCAAACCCGCCGCAGAGACCACTTTTATCTGAAAGCAGACCTGCTGAAGGGGATTCTGTGGTTATGGGCGCTAGCTGCTGTCATAACGATATCCTGCTTCAAAGTACCAACGTAAAACGACGGCGGGCGGTCCATAAGTGGTTTAAAGTGATTGTAATGCCTCTTATTTTTCAATAAAAATAATAAACATGTTATATTTACCTGCTTTGTTGCAGTGGATTTGCACAGAGCAGCCTGGATCCTCCTTCTTGGGTCCCTCTTCGGTGCTTCTTGCCCCTCCCTCCTGTTGAGTGCCCCCACAGCAAGCAGCTTGCTATGGGGTCACCCGAGCCCAGTCGCAGCTCACGGTGTCCATTCAGACATGAAGCTGTTGCCCGGCCTTGCCCCCTCCCTCTCTAGATTGGCTGGCTGGCTGGCTGGCTGGCTGGCTTTGACAGCAGCGGGAGACAATGGTGCAGCTGCTGTGTCTCAGCCACAGGGAGAGTCGCAGATGGCCGAGACACTCGTGAACAGCGCTGGACAGAGATGGGGCTCAGGCAGGTATTAGGGGATACTGCATGCCTAATATTTAAATTTATATTACATATATGGGGATAAAAAGGCAGCAGTATTTTTTATTCTTTTCAGTGGTTCGGTGCAGCTTAATTTTTCTCAATAGATTTATTACCAATGTTTGGCAGCCCTGGAACCAGATCATCAGAATTCCCAAGAGCGATAAGAACAATGTAAATGTAGATCTTTTATTGGCAAGATTTCATTTTTTTAATTGAAAAGCTTGTACAGTTTTCAATAATTTACTCAAAGGAAGGGAACAATACTTACCAAAAATGGATAAAAATGCATTTGTTGCATTAATGTTTACACAATTGTACAGAAATCTCTGGTTAAAACCTTGCGTGTTAGTAATGTTTTTTTCATTTTACATAAACATACATAAACAAATGAAGTACTTGCACCTCAAAACAGAGAGAGGTTAAATATTTTGATGAAGATATGTTGTTTCCCCTCCAAGACCATACAGTTTTGTTTTTTAAAAGTCATTTGCCTGTTCATTCACAATACACTGGATCATCCTACTTCATTAAGTACAAGGAAATGTTGCTACGTCACACATGATGGTAACTGATCTTGGTGGGGAGGCGATAAAGTTAAAGCAACGTTGTAGGAAGATTGCTGTTTTGCCACCTAAGGCAAGTAGTTTTGGAATGTTTATATAAGTGACTGGATTGGCTAAACCGCTTTCCACATTTCAGACAGGCATAAGGTTTTTCACCTGTATGAACCCGGATGTGCTTTTTACAGTCTGTCAAAGTCAAGAAAGTCTTACAGCATATTTTACAAGCATATTTACGGGCACCCTCCACTACCAGCACATTATGCTCAGAGAGAGCTTTCTTACATTTGGAAAGGACATCGGCAGATGCCCTTGTCAACTGTGGTGGACCTTGCTGAGAAGCATTCCCATTGTCATAAGAGGAGTTTCCCCCATTCATCATCATTTGGGAACTGGAGGCGTTATCCTGTAGCTGAGTGCTTCGTACAGACGTAACAATTGGCATTTTGGGGGCAATACGCCGATAATTTGGAAAGTTAAAAGCACGACCCCTTGCACCTCCCATGATAGACCTGGACATAGAGTGAAGCCCTAATCCAGACCTTGGGTAGTCCATTCCAAACGGGTCATTTCCACGGTAATTGGAGGACTGAACACAAGGCATACCCATATGGTCCTGCATGGGACGAGCAAAATGAGAATCTGGGCCATCACCAAAAGGATTATCCAAATGAGACATAACATTGGAAGAATGACCACTGGGACCTACTTCTGGACTGACGAGGTAGGACACTTCTCCATCCATTCTACAGTCACTGGTTGTATTTGGAATGTTATCATCACAGTTTTGATTTAGGCTGAGGTTGCTATTTCTGTTCTTGTTTAAAAAATTAGAAATGCTAAAAGAGGATTTGTGCTCTAAGTTGGGAGTCACATCTAAAATGTGAATATCTCCAACCCTGTCTGTACTAGACTGGGGATCAGAGAAACTGCGATCACTGCTTTCTGGGCTCAGTTCAATTTTTTCTGCACCTGCAGTACCTTCAACCTCAACTGGCTCACTTCCTTCTGCTTGTGATGTCACATCACTCACCTCATCCTGAGGTTCAGGCGAGCTCAGTGGCTCGGATTTTACAATGACTCTCATGTGATCTTTTTCATCCACTGTAAGATCATGAGTCTCTGAAGCATAAACTGATTTCTCACAAGAAGATTCCTGATTGTAACTCGTTTCAACTCGAGTTGTCTGAGTTGCCATTGAGATAATGTTTTCTCCACTGTTGTCAGACTGGCTTGGCACTTGTGTGTCTTCTTGGTTGCCATATGACTGATCATACATAAGTGTGCTATCCTCTTGGTTGTCTGGGGCTGAGTCAGCTTTCATAGCGTCCGTAATTTTAAGGGAATCAGGGGAAAAATATTCTTCACGAGAATTACCCATGGACTGGACACTTTCATTGGTAACATCAGTAATGAGACACTCATCAATAGAAGCCCTCATGCGCTGCCTAGCCCTTTCTTCAGAAGACTGCTTTCTTTTGTGCAGTCGTCTTATAGGAAATGCGGCCCTTTGCTCCACTATGCTATTTCTTACAGAGGAACCCATTGAAGTCTGTTGCTGCTGGGCCTGTTCTTCATTGCTCTGATTTGAATTCAAAGCCGAACTCACAATGCTTAATCCCAGCTGCTGAAGCATGAAAGACCTTTGCATTCGTGCGCTTTGCTCCTGAACTCGGTCATTGGGGGAAGACACAGGCAATGTCCTTGTAGTCAGATAGTGCTTACACGCTTTCACAACAGAATTCAAATGCAGGTGAGATGCTGCCAGTAGCACGTCCATCACATTGCTTTCTCCAAGCATAAGAGTGGATGTATACATCATGTCAATAAGAGCAGCAAAGGCTTCAGATGTTACCACTTCACTGTCCAGCTGGATCATGTTCATGCTCTGGTCACTCTCTGCTACAGTAAACAGAGCTCGGAAATGAGTACTGCATGCTGCTAGTACAGAGCGGTGAGCTTTAAAATGCCGACTCCCAACAACTATGACACAGTCACAGAGCTGGCCTTGGAGGCGCTGGTAATTTAACTGTTGAAAGGTCTGCTCAAAGTGCCCAGGGAAATCCATGTTCCTAAGAGAAAGATAAAAAGGCAAATACCAAAGTAAATAAATATACAGTCTGAGCACAATAGGTTTATGCATGTCATTTTAAATATGATAATTAGCATTTTAGGCTTCATGTACACGGGACGTTGTTCAACCTCTCCTGAATGATTTAACTTGACAGCTAGAAACCGGTGTCTAAAAACAGCTGTTTAGCCGCGTTTTCGTCTAGAAGTGTTTGTAAAACAAAAATAATTTAATTATTTTTTTGTTAAAATGAAAGATGTCTGTAAATGAAACGCTGCTAAACTGGATTTACTGCGTTTACAAGCATTTGGCATTTCAAATGCCTCTGAACAGCCGCCTGTACCCATTTTTCTTTGCCTAGAAACTACTATAAAACGGTTCTGTGTACATGGACAGATAAGATAACAGAGGAGAGTTCAGGGGCAGCTGAAAAAAATAGCCAACTGCTCCTAAACGTCCGTTGACCAGCAGCAGTGTACATGAGTACTGACAATCCAGAAAACATTGAAAGCTCAGTTAACTATTAACAAGATCACCAAAATTAATGATAAATACATGGCTGAACTTGAAGGAGAGTTGTTTAGTCATAAATATTCAAACTACCAATATCTGAAGCACACACACACACACACACACACACAACACACACACACACACACATCAACTTTGGTTTTGCCTAAAAACTAAGTACACTCAACAGCCCAACGCAAGATCCTGAGTGGCCAATAGATTCGCTTGCATTGGACCATTAAATTATATGGAGCAGAACTTAATTTCAGATTTTAGGGTGTTACCAAATATTTTGAATCTGAAGCTCTATTAAAATCATAGTATGGCCAAGTTACACGGCATAGGGTTTAGGAAATACATTTCTGCTGCTCTCCTACTGATCCTGTATATAGTTGAATGCATTTTACCTTGTTCAGAAAGTGATAATACAGAACTCGGGCAAAGTGAACTTTAAAGTGTCATTAAACCCCATCAATAAAAACTATCAATAAATGGTGTATTACATGCTGTTCATACACACTATGCGATTAGTTTTCTGTATTCTGCAAAAAAAAACCCTGGTTGATCCTGCTGCTCTCTAGCTCCACCTTCTGTCCAAGTCCCCATTGCAGAGCAGTGTTGGCAGCTCTACATGTCCAGTTTTCAGTGTTTTTTCTACCCTGAGCATTTCCTCCCCATCACATTTGAGCAGCCCATGTGACTTAACGAGTCACACATGTAGGCGTATACACATTAGTAAAATTACAACCCACTCCCTCCCTTTCCATGCCCACTAACCATTTAAACACAATGGGGGGGGGGAATATTACATGTAGATTGATGGAGGCTTCATCCCCCTCTTATTCTAAGACACAGCCGGTGACTGGCAGAAATCCCACCCCACACACCAGGTTATTGCTCAAAAAATGTAAGATTTGATTTCAAAGTGTGTGTGTGTGTGTGTGTGTGTGTGTGTGTGTGTGTGTGTGTGTGTGTGTGTGTGTGTGTATGTATATGTATATATATATATATATATATATATATATATATATATATATATACACATACATATATACACATATACACACACACACACACACACACACAGAAAGAGGTTGGATAATGTATATTAAAGTGTGCGTTTATTATCGCTTAAAGTGGTTGTAACCTTTACTCATTACAAAATCATTTTTGAAATTGTAAAAAATATACCTGTATTTACTATGTGCTTTTTGTGTTTTTAAACTTCCTTCCTTCACTTCCATTTCCGGCTTCATTAGTGCAGGTCCCTGCATTACTGTAGCTTCCACATCGGTGCGCGGACCTGCTGGTGGGCATGTCCAGTGTTGGGAGCACCTACGCCATAACCGGAAGCAACGTTGCCGCCGAGTTTCTCCGTTTCCATAGCAATGGAATGCCATCAGTCCTGGCGGCATTACGTCACTTCCCTCTTTCTCCAGCCCAGAGCAGTGGGTGGATGAGAGGAGCAGCTGGAGGGGGCGTAGCTTTCTACTGACTATGGAAGATACCAGCACGCTGTGCTCTAGCAGAGCACGTCTGTATCGTCCATGGAAGGACACAAGATGTAAACGGACCACAGTAGCATGGACTGGCAGCCATGCTTAGCATGGTCAGTTTACTCTGAGGAGAGGGCACAGGCAGGATCAACCAGGTAAAACAGGACATTGGCAGGCAGAAATTTAGGAGAAACATAAAGAAGCACATGTAAACCGATCACTCAGGTCCAGACAAATGACTTATGGCCTGGACCTGCTGATTGGTTCTGACCAATGGACAAACTTTCTATGCCTGTTTAATGTAAACATAGGCACGGGAAGTGATACAATCTCCCCTCCTGGAGCCCTTTCGGTTCCAGTGTGCGGGCAGAGAGCATCTCACTGTGAGTACACCTAACACTACACTAACACCAGTAGGTGTAGGCACACATTTCACCCCTGTGTGCCCCCGTTCACCCTTCCACTCCCTGTCAGTGTCACCAAGTGCATTATTCATTTTTTTTTTTAACTGATGGCTGTATTGGTGCCACTTGTGACGCTAAACAGCGTTCGGGCAGTTAATGGTAGGCCCAGATAGTGAATATATAGGAGGTACCCTAAACCTAATAAAGGTTTAACCCCTTGATTACCCCCCAGTTAACCCTTTCACTCCCTGTCACAGTGTCATTAATATGTCGTTTTTTTCTGATCACTGTCACAGGTGACGCTAGTTAGTGTCAGCTAGGTGTTATCAACAATCCCAGGCAGCGTCAGATTTTAACCCTTTGATTACTAGTAACACTAAACACACAAAACACTATATACCTCCATTACTAGTATGTCTGAACGGATCAATGTCTTTGATCTGATCAGAACTATACTAGCATCCCCATTAATATAGTGTTCCCAAAAATGCGGCGTTAGCAGGATCAGCCCCAACACCTGCATTTAGCCCCCTCCACCCAGCCCAGTGCAGTATCAGAAGATCTCCGTCATTCCCAAAACACAGCACCCAAAACCGCAGTGTTATGCAGAGTCAGGCCTGATCCCTGCTAGCGCTAGCAGTTAATTTTTTTGTAGCGATTCAGTCATCTGACAACCAGATGCTTTTTTACCTGTGAGTCACACTAGTTACCTATAAATGTATTGGCCAAAATGTAAAACCAAAAAGTTACACTAGTAAAGAGGCCTACAGGATGCCGAGCATGACAGATGAGAGCGGGGAGTCCTCACTGTCAGATTCAGGCTCAGTATTTGAACCTGTAGAGAGCAGCACCCGACTGATAGCTCTGATGACGGAGTAGTGGTCCCGGCTAAGGTCAGGTGTACCCGACCCTTTTCTTCTGTTGCTGAGGTGCAACAACTGCATGATACTCATATGCAGCAGAGTGTCAGTACTAGTGCCGCTCAACCATCTGGTGAACTGGCGAGCCCCAGCAGCCTAGTACACCCTGGTCATAGACAAACTAGCACTGCACTATCACTTGGTGACGTTGCGGGTCCCATAAGTGCAGTTCAAGCTGGTGTAGTGGCTAGCACAAGTAGTGGCCCGCAACCACCAAGAATTACAACAAAGGCCTCTAGAACGCATAGTGCCCTTCCTAATGTGCTTGCAAATCCCGATTGGCAGCCCACAGATTCTACAGTGCCCGTCCTTCCCCCATTCACCCCTTGCCAGACAATTTGGCTGGAAACCTATAAACAGTTCCTGAATTTAGGACCTTTCTGGGCCTATCCCTCAACATGGGCATTACTAAAAAAAAAAAGAGTGAGTTGCGATCATATTGGTCCACTGACCCAATTCACCATATTTCCGTGTCCTCTGCTGCCATGGCCAGGGCTATATACGAGCAGATATTGCGATTCATGCATTTCAATGACAATGAAATCTATCATCCTCGGGTTGACCATGAACATGATCAGCTCCATAAAATTCGGACCCTCATAAACTACTTCAACGAAAAGTTTGCAGCCTTGTTTATCCCCGATCAAGATGTCTGCATTGATGAGACACTGATTACATTTTCTGGTCGTCTTGTTTTCAGTTTCTCCCCAGCAAGCGTGCCAGATATGGGGTCAAGATGTAGAAGCTCTGTGACAGGGCCACAGGCTATACATGAAGTTTTCTGGTTTACGAGGGAAAAGATAGCAGCTTGGAGCCCCCCCTAACTGCCCAGACTAGTTGGAGAGCAGCGGATTGTTTGGGACTGGACGTCACCCTTCTTCAGGAAGGGGTACCATTTATACGTGGCCAATTTATATTTAAGTGTGCCACTTTTTAGACACCTCTATCAATCAGGAATTGGCTCATGTGGCACCGTGCAATCTAATCGCCGGGGCTTCCCCCAACGGTTGCCACTGGAGTTCTTCCATTTCTCCATGATGAAATCACAGAGCTGATAGATCCTTGCACTCCTCCACCTTCCGTTTGAGGATGCCCCACAGATGCTCAATAGGACTTAGGGCTGGAGACTTGCTTGGCCAGTCCATCACCTTTACCCTTGGCTTATTCAGCAAGGCAGTGGTCGTCTTGGAGGTGTGTTTGGAGTCATTATGTTAAAATACTGCCCTGCAGCCCAGTCTCCGAAGGGAGGGGGATCAAGCTCTGCTCCAGTATGTCACAGTACATGTTAGCATTCATGGTTCCCTCAATGAACCGTAGCTCCCCAGTGCTGGGAGCACTCGACCATGACATGCCAACCAGCATGCTTGACTGTAGGCAGGACACATTTGTCTTTGTACTCCTCACCTGGTTGCCGACACACAAGCTTGACACCATCTGAACCAAATAAGTTTATCTTGGTCTCATCAGACCACAGGACATGGTTCCAGCAATCCATGTCCTTAAGTCTGCTTGTTGGCTTTCTTGTGCATCATCTTTAAAAGAGACTTTCTTCTGGGATGACAGCCATGCAAACCAATTTGATGCCGTGTGCGGTCTGAGCACTGACAGGCTGACCCCCCCACACACACCCCCCTTCAACCTCTGCAGCAATGCTGGCAGCACTCAAATGTCTATTTCCCAAAGACAACCTCTGGATATGACACCGAGCACGTGCACTCAACTTCTTTGGTCGACCATGGCCTGTTTTGAGTGGAACCTGTCCTGTTAAACCTCTGTATGGTCTTGGCCACCATACTGCAGCTCAGTTTCAGGGTCTTGGCAACCTTCTTATAGTCTAGGCCATCTTTATGTAGAGCAAAAATTCTTTTTTTTTTTTTTCAGATCCTCAGAGTTTTTTGCCATAAGGTGCCATGTTGAACTTCCAGTGACCAGTATGAGAGCGATGGCTTCCCATTCACACCCGAGACCTTATAACACTAACAAGTCACATGACACCAGGGAGGTAAATAGGTTAATTGCACCCAATTTGGACATTTTCACTTAGGGGTGTACTCACTTTTGTTGCCAGCGGTTTAGACATTAATGGCTGTGTATTGAGTTATTTTGAGGGGGACAGCAAATTTACACCGATATACAAGCTATACGCTCACTACTTTACATTGTAGCAAAGTGTCATTTCTTCAGTGTTGTCACAAGATATAATAAAATATTTTACTTTTGTGAGATACTGTATATGCCGAAGCATAGGGGCATTATTTTCTTGGCAGAGATTTCTTCATCCACATCGATCGATGTGAATGAAGAAATCAGTTGGGCTGAACGAAAAAAAAAAATAATGGTGCATGTATGCCCATCATTAGAAGTGGGTGGATGCAGGGCGGTATTCTAATGGCCAGCATACCACCGATCAATCAATGTGACTAGAGGAATCTGTTAAGTTCTCTTTTCATTTAACCCTCTGGCTGCATGAAAAAAAAAAAGAAAGAACATTACAATATATGCCCAACAAGGACCAGCAACATACTGGTACGTTGCTGGACTTTGAGTGGTTATGCCAGAATTATGCCTGCTGGTTTATGTATCATCTTGGCATAGTTTTTTAGCCGGCAGTCAGCTTTCATGTAAAAGCAATCCCAGCAGTTAATTAGCCGCTAGACTGCCTTTACAAGCAGTGGGAGGGAACGTCTGGCTCTCCTGTCCCTCCGGAACCCGAGAATGCAGCTGGTGGTTCCGCCAGCTGACCATATAGCTGATCGGGGACCAGAATGGCTCCAATCATCTCTATGGCCTAAGAAACCGTAAGCGATGAGCATTTCATGACCTCGCTTTCACCTGATATAAACAGCTCCATTGGAAAAAGCATCTTATCACACTGATCTTGGTGTGGTCAGATGCTTTAAAAAGGGCAGAGGAGAGATCTAGAGTCTAATAGACCCCAATTTTTTCTTAAAAAAAAAAAAAAAAAAAAAAAAGGAAGGAGTTCCTGTCACTACCTCTTGCTATCATAGGGGATATTTACATTCCCTGTGATATATCAAAAAAAAAAAAAAAAAAAAAAGAGTGTAAAATTAAGATAAAAAAAAAAAATCGAAATAAATTTAAAAAAAAAAAGCGCAAAGGTGAATGCAAGCATCCGTCTTGTGTCATGTGTAAAAAGCAATTGCACCACCCATGTGAGGTGTCCCCGTGAATCAGATCGAGGGCGGTAATTCTAGCAGTAGACCTCCTCTGTAAAAAAAAAAAAAAAAAAAAGTGGTAACCTGTAAAGGCTTTTAAAAAATGTATGTAGTTTGTTGTTGCTGCACGGGTGTGCATAATTTTAAAGCATGTCGTGTTTGGTATCCATGTACTCGGCTTAAGATCATCTTTTATATATTTTACCAAACATTTGATCAATATAGTGTGTTGTGTGCGCAAATGCAAAAAAAAGTGTTTTTCCAAAAAAAATTAAATCGCTGTGCAAATACTGTGTAAAAATAAAAAAAAATGCAACACCCACCATTTTAATCTGTAGGGCCTCTGTGTGTGTGTGTGTGTGTGTGTGTGTGTGTGTGTGTATGTGTGTGTGTGTGTGTGTGTGTGTGTGTGTGTATATATGTATATATATATATATATATATATATATATATATATATAATTTTTTTTTTTTTAATTTAAAATATATATACCGTATATACTCGCGTATAAGCCAACCCGAATACAAGCCGAGGCACCCAATTTTACCACAAAAAAAAAGAAAAAAATAAATGGGAAAACTTATTGACTCGAGTATAGGCCTAGGGTGAGAAATGCACAGCTACTGCAAGTGGAAAAGAGGGTCAACAATGCCCATTTGCAGCCATAGGTCCCCTGAACTTCAAACTTGGTAGTTAAGGGTTCCTAGATGTCCCCTAGCTGCAGCCAAAATGTGGGGTCTCTGGACCCAAAGGGTGGGTGATGTGTGGCAAAAGCTTCTAATGTTGGGCATAAAATGCCAGAACAGTTCAAAGGCCCCCCCCCCCTTTTTAGAAAAGTAGACGACCCAAGCTATTCGCTGAAAGGCATGTTGAGTCCATGGAATATTTTGCCACAATTTTTGGGAATTTTTAATTTTTAAACACAAAAGTTGTCACCAAATGATATATTGCTCACACATGGCACATGTATATGTGAAATTACACCCCAAAATACATTCTGCCGCTTCTCCCGAGTACAGGGATACCACATGAGACTTTTTGGAAGCTTAGCCGCGTACAGGACTCCAAAAACCAATCACCGCCTTCAGGCTTTCTAAGGGCGTAAAATTGTATTTTTACTCCTTACTATCCATCAGAGTTTAGGAGGCCCTGAAATGTCAAGATAGCACAAAACCCCCCCAAAATGAATCCTTTTCGGAAAGTAAAGACCCCAATGTATTTGCTAAGAAGCATGGTGGGTATTTTGCAGCTCTTATTTGTTTTGGAAAATTAAGAAGGAAAACTGTGACAAAAAGCAAGATCTGCAAAATACTCAACATGCCTCTCAGCAAATAGCTTTGGGTGTCTACTTTCCAAAATGGGGGGGGGGGCGCGCTATCTTGGCATTTCATGGCTTCCAAAACTGTGATTGGTAGTGAGGCGTAGTAAAATCAAAAATTGACGCCCTTAGAAATCCTGAAGGCGGTGATTGGTTTTCGGGGTCCTGTATCTTCAATAGTGCCTGTTCACATCAACGCAGCTCAGCATAGTGCGATTTTGGAAAAGGTTCCTGTACTACTTTGGTGCGATTCCAGCATGATTTTGGCCCCACAAAATATGCAAACTAGGGGTCGGCCGATATTCACATTTTTCAATATATCAGCCAGAAACATACCGCTATTACTTCAAGTTGTTGTTTTGAATACTTTCAAGTGCAGAGGAGGGTTTTGGGGTCTTATAGACCCCAGATCCCTCCATAAAGAGTACCTGTCACTGCCTATTGCTATCACAAAGATGTTACATCTTTGTGATAAAAAATAAAAAGGACAGTGTAAAAATAAAAACATTAAAATATCGGCATGTGATAGCGACCTGAGAAGGTGGACGAAAAATCGGTATCGTATCGACCCTGAAAAAAACGATATCGGTCGACCCCTAATGCAAACAACATCAAAGTAGCATCCAAGTTGCACTACATAGTCACACTGAAAATCAGATCAAAATTTGATTGCAGCAGTGTGAAAATATACTAGGAAAACAGTGGGGTAGATTTACTAAAGCTGGTGCACTTGTGCATGGCAGCCAATCAGCTTCTAACCTCAGCTTGTTCAATTAAGCTTTAGCAATTAAACCTGGAAGCCGATTGGTTTCTATGCAGAAGTGAGTCTCCAGCTTTAGTAAATAAACCTTAATTGTTTACAACTTGTTTTCGGGTTAGCTTAAAAAGTTCCCCTTAAAAGGTTACTACAAGAAGCCCTTGTTTTGCTCTAATCAGATGTGTTCCTCATTTCCTCCAGATAAGTAGAACTGGATTCTGTAGCCATTTTGTTTCATTGGCTCGATAGCCGCAAAAGACAAAAACAATACCCTTTTCATCCTGCCAGAAATCCAGCAAGCTTTAACTTTCTATGCTCTCTGCAGAGTTATCAGCCTTGCCCAGTTCTCCTATGAACTACAGAACATCCCCTCATGTTGTCGATGCATTCTGTAGTCCTAACAAACTTCCTGTTCTACGGTGCAAAGGCTGCTCCCTTCATGCATACAGTACAGTAAGGGTTGTTATCCTAGGACAGAAGAGCGTTATTGGCAAGATAATCAGGTGAAAATAAAGAAAAATTCCGTCAAAATAGCTAAGGAATATATTACATTTTGTTCTTGGGTTAAAATACACTTTAAAAAACAAACTTGGAGTTAAAACTTTGCTCATTATTTAGTAGTGGGTATCTGCGGGTGCTTACATACCCAGCTCTGGTCTCTTGTAAAGCACCCGAGCACCCCAATGCCTGAGTTCCTGTGTAATGCAAAGCTTCCATTAATGCTGCTCTGATTTCCCTGCCTCAGGCCCACTACTACTGGCCCATCACTAGCCAACAGTAATTAGAACAAGTGCAGTAACCACAGAAGGTAATCTGTAAATCTACAGAGAACCATATTGATGCCACTATTGGCTGTCGCCACTCTGTCTGTACAGTTATTTCTGTTACAAGGCACCTCAAGACTTTTCGCAGTATTTTCAATTTCCTTGCAGAACCTTTTTTTTTTTGCAACATCTGATTAGCTTTGTACATTTACACAGAACTAATTAAGAAAACAAAAAAACACATGGATACATGTGTTTGCATTCCCCACAAAAAGCATATCATGACTAGCCATACAGCGGAATTTTATTCGAAAAAAAAAAAATAGTTTTTATTTTCTAATGGTTAATGAGGACAAAATTTTTTTTCAATTGTATGGACGAGAAGATTAAGGATCAGGATTGAAAATTTGTTGTTTCTGATCGAACCAAATTCTGTAAATGTGGCGCTCGGGAGAAAAAGAAAAATATACATTGGCATGGCAATTGCACAAAAATTTGTTGACTTCGTGATGGCATCATAGAATGCTCTGATGGAAGTTTTTTTCAGAATTTTGTAGGCGTAGGCCCCCCCCCCCCCCGCCCCCCCCCCCCCCCCCCCCCCCCCCCCCCCCCCCCCGTCCCCCCCCCCCCCCCCAAAATCCATACCAGACCCTTAACTCTGAGCACGCAACCTGGCAGGCTGCAAAAAAAGGGTAGCGAGAATGCCCCCCCTGAACCGTACCAGGCCACAAGCCCTCAACATGAGGGTGCTTTGGGGTCCCCACCAAAGCACCTTGTCCCTGTGTTGATGGGGACAAGGGCCTCATCCCCACAACCCTTGCCCACTGGTTGTGGCATCTGTGGGCAGGGGGCTTATCGGAATCTGGAAGCCCCCCCCTTTAACAAGGGGACCCCCAGATCCCGCCCCCCCATGTGAATGGGTATTGGGTACATTGTACCCCTACACATTCACACACAAAAAAAAAAAAAGTGTCAAAATGGTAAAAACTACAGTAGACAATTTGGGACAAGTCCTTTATTAGAATGAAAAAAAAAAAAAAAAAAAAAAGTGTCCCGCGATGCCCATTCATCTTCGATTAGAGCATTCCGACAACCCGAGGAGGGGGGGGGGGCAACTCCCCATGTTGAGGGCATGTGGCCTGGTATGGTTCAGGATTGGGGGGGGGGGGGTCGCTCTTTCATCTTGTCCCGTCTACACTTGATTCAGCTATGGGATCGGGGCACCACAAGTGCAGAGCTTGCTCAGTAATGGCAGCAGGCAGGTGTGAGTGTATCTGTATGTACAGTGAGGCAAAGACTTGGAGGATGGCTTGGTGTCAAGAAGAGCAGCAAATAAGCCACCTCTCTCCAGGAAAAACATCAGGGACAGACTGATCTTCTGCAAAAGGTACAGTGATTGGATTGGGGGAAAGTAATTTCTCTGATGAATCCCCTTTACGATTGTTTGGGGCATCCGAAAAAAACCTTGTCCAGAGACGAAAAGGTGAGCGCTACCTAGGGCTAAAACAACTAATCGATTATGAAATTAATCGATTAATCGGCCAGTAACATAATGGGGTTAAAAAAACAAAAAATGAGCCCTTATAGTACAAAAAGAGCAAATAATTGCTACTGTAAATCTTACTTTCACTGTTCTACAGTAAAACAATCCCTTACAGTAGTGATTATCTGCTCTTTTTGTACTATAAAGGGCTAATTTTAGTTTTTTTTAACCCCCATTATGTTACTAAACGTCTCAGGCCTGGTTCACCCCTGTGTTTTTTGGTGCTTTTTGCAGAAAACGCACTACAGTTCATTTACATGGTTTACTATGGGACACGTGCACAGCTATGCTTTTTTCAGCTGCTGCTGTTTGGAAGGGTTACAGACTTTTTTTTTTTTAACACAAAACAGTGATTTTTTTGGTTCAATATACTTCAATGGAGAAGCTGCAGAAAAGCATGTAATGCGTTTTTGCAGCAATTTGTGTTTTTTAATCTGCCCAACAACAAATTGGCCAAAAAATAAAAAAATATTTAAGAATAAATTGCGGGGGTGCTGTTAAGAATTAACAGATCCTCGCCAATGGACGTACGGACGTAGCGTCCGTACGGAGGGAGGAGTCTGTGCCTAAGGGCTGAGGAGAACAGACGTGTAGGGAGGGAGGCTGCGGGATCGCTCCGCTGCTGTGAGAAGGCGGATGCCTCCCCGCCCTCCCGGGAAGAAGGACTGCGGGATGTAGGGGCTCCACTGTGAAGAGGAATTTAAGGCAAGTGGCAAAGCAGCGGCGCCGACCGAGACTCGTGGTCCCTGCTCTTCGCTCCCGCCCCCCCCCCCCTCCGACCCTCCGACCCTCCTCCCGGAATACAGCGCATCGGACCCACAACCAGCCTCAATACAAACGCTGTCAGCTATTCTAAGACTCAACGAGCGTGAGTATGTAACCCACCCTCCCTGGACCTGGTATCGTATGGAGGTAAGAACAATCCAAGTTACTGATCTGTGGTATAGAGAGCAGCTCCAGGACCGGATAATATGATAGGACTTTTTTTTTTCTTCTTTTTTTGCTTCTGGAGAGTGTGATTGTGTCTTTATCCCCCGGTTGCGGTTGGGCTCCTGTATCTTTTTTGTTTTTTTTTCTCCTTCCGTTCTTTCTGGCCTGCAAGACTGGTCTGGTTGTTGCTGGGGGCAGGTCAAAAGGCCCCTGAAGTAAGAGAGGTCCAGTACCTAGAAGCCAGCCCCAGCGCCCTTAGGATTGGGAAAGACCCACCTGCATCCTGCTCGATTTTGATCAAATCACCTGTTGAGACCCGGCCCCCCGCTTCTCTGTTCTGTCTGGGTGCCCCCATCTTTCCCTGCCCCCCTGCCCGCATTGGGGCATTACCCCCCCCCCCCTCCCTTGAGAGGGGATAGGCGGGCCATAGCCTAAACAGACCCTATATCAAAAGGGGAGTAGCTATTGGCGCCTGGTATGCCCCCTGGTCATGCTTTGTATGTGTGGCGGTGTGAAAACTTACCGGTACATATGCCTAAATTGCACCAGGTAGATGTGGATGCGTATTAGGCCCCAGAGCTGACAATCTTTGTAATGAGGCGGTTTGATCCCCCTTCCTTTGAATGCAGTCTGGACAAAACTGGAGTTCCGAAGTAATTGTATGAAGTACTATATACTTACACGGGTGCACATAGGTTTTAAAAAACCCATGATCATGGGAAGATTATGGTCATCATAGTCCTTAATGGCGGAAAATTGTCTGAAATAAAAACTGTTGAATCTGCCCCATAGACACTACATATTTTAAAAGCTGCACAAAGGATTGCAAGTGTGACCCTGATTGGGGCCTGCGAAGTGCTATTTTCCTCACTATAAAAGCTACACTACTGAATGAAAGCGCGACTCTGTCTGGTGTCTAGGAAGATCAATTATTACACAATAAAAGTTGCACTATGGAATGAAAGTGAGATACTGAGCGGTGTCTATGAAGATATACTACGATACACCAAATGCTGCACTATGGAATGAAAGTGCGATTCTGACTGGTATCTACAAAGACCTATGGGCCATCGTGACTCAGCTTGGTGACAGATGTCTGAATAAGATCGATACCTCAGATTGCATATGTTTCTTTCTTTTTATTTTTGTGGTTTAAACTCCAGGCTTTTCTTAAAATATGACATTAAGGATAAACTAAAAAAAAAATCTCATGTTTGTACGTAGCCCATGTCATTAAGATCAGTGACCCCTTGTAATATTGTAAATACCTACTGATATTACTAGTAGAGTCATTCGGCAGGACACTGAAAAGGCGTAAACGGTTTATTGCGGAAGTGAATTGGCAGGAGGGGCGAATAAACCCCCCCATCCAAATATAATAGCTCTAGCCATTGCGTAAAGTGTTTTGTGCCCCATTCAAAGATCCTACAAGCAGAAAAGGTCCCCCCCTTTGTAAACCTGACTATATATACTAAAGGGAAGCCCCGGGTCTTAAAGCCCAGGGGGATATAAGCAACAAACAATACCTCCAAGAAGCCCGGACAGGACTCTGAGAGACGGATAAGGCCATCTGACTTCAGACCAAATAGACCTTAAAGGGGCAAACTGGTCCTAACCACCACAAGATACCAACTTGGTGTCGGGGAGACATAGAGAGGGGCCCAGTTCAGGCGCCCTAGACGGCCCCGGGACAGACCGTGAATCTAAAAAAGCTTTAAACTACTAAGGGGCAAAAGACAGCTTTAAAGCAAGGACCCCACTAAAAGGTAGGAGGGAGAAAAGGGCCCAGGAGGCCTAAGTCTACAACAAAACTGGGGAAGAGAATCAGACCCATTAAGACGGCCAATATGAGCAAAGATCCAGCTAAACAACCTAAGAAAGCAACCACCAAAGGCAGCAAAGGGGAGACAAGCACAATTAAACATTATTTAAGACAAGGCGCAAGCCCAAAAACATTGGGAAAAGAAACCCGGGCCGGAGCCTCCCCGGAGAGTAGGGGCGGGGCAGAAGGAGAAATTAACGACTCCAGAGCGGACCTCACAATGGAGACTGAGACTGACCCTAGTAGAGGGGAGGATCAACAAGCAGGAACCCACATCCCTAATAAACTAGAAATGGAGGCGATGCTATTACGCCTGGAAAACGTAATCAAACTGGAAATTAATGCCCTACGGGAGGATATGGGTCATTTGCTGTCCAGGGTTGAAGCGGTGGAAGGGAGAGCGGACTCTATAGATCTGGAAATCGCAAAGCTGAAAACGCAATTAAAAAGCACCTACCTCACTCAGAGAGATACCCTCTACAAGATAGAGGACCAAGAAAATAGGGACAGGAGACAAAATTTGAGGCTGCGTGCCGTCCCGGAACAAAGAGGGGAAGACCTAGAAAGAAAAAACTATGGGAAATCCTGGGACCCACAAGTGGCAAGGACCCAGACCACTTTCCCCATATAGAAAGGATACACCGAGTAGGAAGATCCGAAAGGGGGGGTGCAGAGCGGACCCGGGACATAATTGTCAGATTTAGCCACTTTAAAGAAAAAGAGGACCTGTAGGCCAAAATAAAAAATAAGTCTCCCATATTGCATAAGGACGCTGAAATTCAAGTTTACGCAGACCTATCGGCCCGAACCCTTGAAAGACGGAGACACCAGAAACCCCTGCTGGAAATATTGAAAAGGGAAAACAAAGATATAACTGGGGTTTCCCCTCATGCCTAATAGGGTCAAAAGAGGGGTGCACGGCCAGGCTGAGGTACCCGGAGGAAGCGCAGGGATTCTGCACAAAACTCGGGATCCCAGTCCCGAACTTACAGGGCTGGATTGAAATGGAGGGCCTAGGGGACCCTGGGGGGGGGTGGGGGGGAGGGAGGAGGGGCGAGAGTCCACGTATAGTTGTAAAAGAATGCTGTTCAAATCGGCCCTACCCCCTTCCCCTCTGCGCCCCGAGTCCGGGTCGCGGAGGGGGAGGGGAGGGCTAAACAGACTCCACCTCACCAGGAATCCGGAGTCTAGGGGAAGCCACAAAGGATGGCCCCCAATGACTTGGGGACCCTAGTTGGGGTAAGAGAGGGGGGGAGGGCGGGGGGGGGGGGGGGAGGGTGAGAGGGGGGGGGGGGGGGAAGGGGGGGGGGGGGGGGAGGGGGGGGGGGGGGAGGGGGAGGGGAGGGGAGGGGGATGGGAGAAAGGACCCCGTCCGCTGCTCGGCCGTTATCACCATCAATGCTCCAGTGGGAAAAAAAAAAAAAAAACCCCAAAAAAAAATAAATAAATGAAGGACATTGAAATTAAATTTTTATCCTACAACGTGAAAGGCTTAAACTCACCTGGCAAGCGCTCTAAGATTTTGGAGGAAGTAGAGAGATATGGTGCGGGTATAGTGTTCCTGCAGGAGACTCACCTGGTACATACCTCAAATATTAGATTGTTTTCTCCAGCTCTCCCAAATTGGTATTATGGAGATACTATCTCAAGCAGGGCAAGAGGAGTGGCTATTGGGATCGCGAGGGACATTGACTTCACGGTGGAGGAGAGAATGACGGACCCCGAGGGAAGGTATCTGTTTCTTAGGGGCACCCTCCTAGGGGTAGAACTCACATTGGCCAATGTTTATGCCCCCAACACCAAACCCATTTTATTCCTCGAAGCAATTCTGCGGAAGTTGAGGTCCTTCAGGAAAGGATATCTGATCCTGATGGGGGATCTCAACTTCGGAATGGACCCCACGAGGGACAGTACGTCTGGTGGAACGGGGAGGGGCAACGTACAATTGAAACGGATTAAAAAAAAACTATAGGAGGATCAACTGATGGATGTATGGAGGATCCAGCACCCGCAGTTAAGAGACTATTCGTTTTTCTCCCCCGTCCACCAGACGTATTCCCGCCTGGACTATATCCTAATAGATCATGGGATACTGGAAAGGGTCAAAGACTCAGATATTGGAATAGCCTCCCTCTCGGACCATGCGCCGGTATCCATGAGGCTAAGGTTCCCCGAATATAAACAACCCTCTAGTGGATGGAAACTTAACCCAGAATTGTTACATGATAAAGAAATCAGGGACTATATTAAAAAGGAGCTAGAATGGTTCTTTCAAATCAACGACAATGGGGAGGTTTCAGAGGCCCAACTGTGGGACGCCCATAAAGCATTCATTAGGGGGCTCCTGATAGCAAAAGCCTCATGGAAAAAAAAGGAGAAGGGGAGAAAAATGCAGGCTCTGATGGCCGAGATTAAAATTCTGGAGCAAAAGCACAAATCTGGGGGGGCACTTAGCCAGAGTATATACAGAGAGCTTATGGATAAGAGAGAGGAATTAAAAGACCTAGCTGATCAGGAAGTCAGACAGAAGCTTAATAAATTGGCCAGGGAGCAGTATATATGGGGAAATAAACCAGGGAAATATTTAGCAAGGAAATTACAAAAAAAGAAAACCAGAAATTTTATTGAAAAAATTCAAACAAGAAATGGGGAGATGAAGTTTACCCCTAGTGAAATAGCTTCTACATTCAGAGATTACTACAAAGAACTTTACGAGGTGAAAACCAAGGGAAACAGCGACAGCATTGGACATAGCCAGAGGGCCTCCGAGTTCCTAGGGAAGGTAGGGCTAACGGCTCTAGGCGGGGAGGAGAGAGATGAGCTTGAGAGGCCAATAACTGAGGAGGAGATCCTAGCAGCCATCAATAACTCACCAACAGGAAAGAGCCCGGGCCCGGATGGCTTCACTGCCTTATATTACAAAACGTACAAAGGGATCCTTATACCGAGATTACTGCGATACATGAATGGACTAGGGATAGACTATGATATGAGTGAAGAGGCCCTAAAGGCTACGATCACCCTCCTGAGGAAGGATGGGAAGGATGGATCGGTGTGCTCGAATTATAGACCTATCTCCTTACTAAATTTCGACACAAAATTATACGCCAAGATACTGGCGGATCGAATAAAGGGGCACTTGGGCACACTGATCCATGCGGACCAGGTGGGGTTTGTCCCGGGCAGAGAGGGGAGGGACAATGGGATTCGGACACTGCTAGCCATACAGAGGATGGGAGATTCGAGAACCCCCAGTCTGCTTCTCTCAATTGACGCTGAAAAGGCGTCTGACAGGGTAGACTGGGGGTTCATGTTCAATACCCTGCAGAAGATGGGATTCGGACCCAGAATTATCCAAAAAATGAAAACTTTATACAATCACCCGAAAACAAACATCAAGGTCAATGCAACGACTTCCGCTGAGTTCGAACTGTTTAATGGAACTAGGCAGGGTTGTCCACTCTCCCCTCTCCTTTTTATCCTATCTCTGGAACCGTTGCTAGCCGCAATTCTCGGAAACCCAGAGGTAGAAGGCTGTAAAGTCGGTAGCGAAGAGCATAAACTTGCGGCCTTCACGGACGACGTTCTCTTTTATGTAAGCTCACCCCAGAAGTCAGTCCCTACACTGCTTAAAATCCTAAAGGAATATGGCGAACTAACAAACTTTAGAATCAATGCCTCAAAAACATTTATTCTTAATATTAACCTTAACAAAATAGAGAAACAGAACTTACAGAAAATAGTTAGTTTCACCTGGAAAAAAAGGATAAAATACTTAGGAATAGAATTAGCTAACAATCCAAGGAAATTATACAAAATAAATTATATCCCGCTTCTAGAAGACATAAAAAAAAAAATGCCAAGAGCTGAGAGGAAAAATTCTATCCTGGACAGGCAGGATTAATTCGGTAAAAATGATGATCTTACCAGTCATCACATACAAATTTCAGATGCTCCCCCTCCCCCTTCCAAAACAGTACCTTGGTAAATTAAGAGCTATTATAATGAACTTTATATGGAACTATAAAAAACATAGAATCTCCCTCCAAGTTTTAAAACAAGACAAAAGTCAGGGTGGCCTCGCGGTACCAGACATAGAAAGCTACTACCACGCTATAGCACTACTGAGAATCGCAGAATGGGGTAAAGTAGGTAACACTAAAAGATGGGTTGGATTGGAAGAAGCACTGAGTGGAGTTAGGCTGGGGAGGATTGTGTGGACTCCTCCGAAAAGCCGAACACTGGGAGAAAAAACACACATAATCACTATCACGACTTTAAAAATTTGGGATAAAATCTATAAAATATTCAACAAAAAATACAACTCGCCACTTATAGCACTTAAAGAAAATCCTATTTTCCCGCCAGGGTTAAAGGAAATAGGAGGTGATTGGATTAGAAAGGATTGCACGAGATTAGGGGAAGTTATTAGTAAGGGGAAGGTTATGACACTACACGAGTTACAGAACAATGAGGCTTTTTCCATAGATGGATGGCGGCATCGCCAACTATCTCACTTTGTGGGCTCCCTCCCTGGACCATTAAGGGAGGCTAAGGACCTAACAAAATTAGAGAAAATCTTCTCGGCAGAATGCTCTAAAAAAAGAATAGCCAGAATCTATAAATTGTTATTAGAAAGAGATAGACCGGAGAAGCCGCCATACCTCATCAAATGGGAAAGCGAACTAGGAACACAATTAGAAATAGGCACAAGCAAGAAAATCTTAAAATTAGCACATGGGTCAGCTGTAGATGCGAAAACTGCGGAAACAAATTATAAGTGCATGGCCAGGTGGTATAGAACTCCGGATAGGATCAGCAGTTTCCAGGCGGATACTCCTGCAAACTGCTGGAGGGGCTGTGATCAAAGGGGCACAATGGGCCATTTATGGTGGGAGTGCGCCAAAATCAAAAAATTTTGGGAGACCATCCTTAAATTTATAAAAGAAATAACAACGATCGAGGTAAAAAATGACCCTTGGGTGGTACTGATGCATGCTACATCGGAGGTAATCAGGCAATATAAAGGCTCATTGATCCCCCATTTGCTCAATGCAGCGAAAAAGGTAATTCCAAGAAGGTGGAAAGACAAGGAAAGCCCACCCCTATGGGAATGGGTCGACGTGGTGGAATCCACTTACATGATGGAGTGTGTCTTATACACTGGGGAGGACGATAGGGAGGCCATAAGGGCCAGATGGGAGAGCTGGAGAAAATTCAAGAGGTCTTGGAGCTATAGGGAGGCCCTGCGAGTGTAGCCGAGTAACTGATGACCCCTGGGGGGTGAAGTCGGAAGGAGATCTAGCCGCGGAAAGTCAGACGTTAAGGGCAGGAGAAGACATTGGTGGTGGCACAGCAGTGGACGGGATTGGGGAGGGTGGGGGGGGATAAAAAAAAAAAAAAGGGAGGGTCTAAATGAAACCGGGTACACTAAAGCGGCATGTAGAGTGGGCGATAGAAATGGTTTTGAGTCTACTATACGGCTATTTGTTCTGCCGAGACATATGTATGCGAATAAATGTTTAACTTACAAATACGCCACAATGATGTGATGTAAAACAAAATGGACAAAACTGATTGGTGTAAACCGACCTAGGTCCGCTTGGAAGGCTGAGCTGAAGTGGCAACAAAAAAAAAAAAAAAAGAATAAATTGCGTTTTTTTTTTAAATTTTACATAATAACTAAATTATACACCACGCTTTTTTTTTTTTAAAGGTTATTAACCGATTATTCGAAACAATAGTCGGCCAACTAATCGATTATGAAAATAATCGTTAGTTGCAGCCCTAGGGCTACCATCAGCCCTGTGTCATGCCAGCAGTAAAGCATCCTGAGACCATTCATGTGTGGGGTTGCTTCTCAGACAAGGGAGTGGGCTCACTCACAATTTTGCCTAAGAACACACAGTCATGAATAAAGAATGGTACAAAAACATTCCCAGAGAGCAACTTCTCCCAACCATCCAAGAACAGTCTGGTGATGAACAATGCCTTTGCCACCATGATGGAGCACTCTGCCATAAGGCAAAAGTGATATGTGGCTTGGGTAACAAAACATGGCAATTTTGGGTCCATGGCCAGGAAACTCCCTAGACCTTAATCCCATTGAGGACTTGTGGTCAATTCTCAAGAGGCGGGTGAACAAAACAAAAAAAAAAAAACTCCAAACATTGATTATGCAAGAATGAGCTGCCATCAGTCAGGACGTGGCCCAGACATTGATTGACAGCATGCCAGGGCAAATTGTACAGGTCTTGAAAAAGAAGGGTCAACACAGCAAATGTTGACTCTTTACATAAACTCAATGTAATTGTCAATAATAGCCTTTGACACTAATGAAATGCTTGTAATTGTACTTCAGTATACCATAGTAACATCCGACAAAAAGATCTAAACAAACAGCAGCAGACTTTGTGAAAATTAATATTTGGGTCATTCTCATAACCTTTGGCCACAACTGTACAGTTCATTTTACAAGAGTATGCCCAAGATTCCTGTTGCATACACCAACATATTTCTGGTGGGTACCCAACAAATAACGTTATGGCAAAACGCATTGCCCATTTACATGAGCGGAGATTAGGCAGCCAAATAAAAACAGACCAATCGATGCCAAGCAGGTGGTCTGCTTTTTTAAATCCCCCCCCCCCCCCCCCCCAACACAAATGTTATTATAAGTGGCAGCTCAGTGCTTGAGGGCTCCGTTTGAAAGGCAAGTGTGACATAATGTGTTAATATGTGATGCACACAATCACATTATGGCATGAATCTGCAAAACTACTCAAAGTGATAGAATAGCTGCAATTCTACTTGAAGATAACCCATCATGAAACTTAGCCCTGGTTCACACCAGTGCGGCTTTGAAATCACGCTGCTTCATTTGGATCTCCAATGCCATTGCGGCTTTCTACCACTCTAACTGCTTGTTTAAGTCAAGAGAGAAGTAAAAACGTTTTTTCTTACTGGATCCTCTGTTCCTATGGCAGATGGCACTCCCCATGCTCTGGTGGTCGACTGTCCCTCGTTCTCATGTCCAATGCTGTACTATGAATCCTGCATCAGTTTTGATGTCAGGAAATTAGACTGCTTGAGCATGGGGAGAAGACCTTGTGGGAACCGGTCTAGCAGCATGGCGGAACGGAGGATTGGGCAAGTAATCCCTCCTAGACCAAAACAATTAGGTAACCCCATGCACTGTGGGCACAGACCCACAACAAGGGAGCATTTTTTTAGGTTTCCTGGAGTTGGGTTTAACGCACC
Source organism: Lithobates sylvaticus (assembly GCA_028564925.1). Classification (NCBI taxonomy): domain Eukaryota; kingdom Metazoa; phylum Chordata; class Amphibia; order Anura; family Ranidae; genus Lithobates; species Lithobates sylvaticus. Next base: position 376,685,737 of record CM053026.1, on the reverse strand, counting down.
AAAACCATTTTTCTCAAGGCCAAGCACCACAAAACAGATACTACGCATCTGTCCATTGAGGTGCCACCCCAACAAACCCACACAGTGCACCACAACACAAAGCAAGCTGTGCATTAACGTGTTGTAGTAACATGCTGTAAAAAAATTTTCAACAAAGCAATAGTGTGAACTCACCTAAATCCCAAAAATGGAACTTCCGCTTTAAGTGAAGGTGACCTCCGGACATGCCATATTTGGCATGTCATTTTTTTTGGGGGGGAGGGGTGTGGATAGCCTCCTGTTAGGGGCATCCAGCTCCCACTTCCTCCCGGGGCTCCGCAGAGCCGGAAGGAAGTTCACCTCTCCCCCCCCCCCTCCCTGCAATCTTCTGGGGCACGTCACAGGTCCCAGAAGATTGCCTGGCCAATCACAGCGCGCAGTGTGGCTCGTGCATGTGCAGCACGTGCCCGGCTGTGAAGCCACAGCAGGGCACCCACAATTCCGGCACCGAGGAGAGTAGAGCGGGGCTTCGTTCGCCCGCATTGCTGGACAGTGGGACAGTGGAGTGTCCGATTATTAAAAGTCAGCAGCTACACTTTTTGTAGCGGCTGACTTTTATATGGGTGGAACTCTGCTTTAAAGCTCTATGACAAAACTACTAATCAAACTTAACAAAAAAGACATATGATTATGCACGGGATCCAAATATGATCTTAGACGCAACCACCTTTAATAATGTTTATAAGTAGAACCATATTGGCAATTATTTAGAGTTGTAAGGGCAGCAGGTTTTTTATCTTAATGCATTCTATGCATTAAGCGGTGGCGCCATTGGCTCCTGTGGCTATCAAAGTCAATCAGCCAGCCAATCAGGGGAGAGAGGGGGGCGAGGCCAGGTCGGGGCTCTGTGTCTGAATGGACACACGGAGCTCTGACTTGGCGTGGGTGCCCCCTGCAACGAGCCTTTACAATTACTTTAAAGAATCTACTTTTACTTTACTGCAATTTTGGGTGCTGTTGGATTACTGCCTTTGCCTGACTGAAGGTTGAATTTTAGCTCCAACTTAAGTTTTTTTTTTTTTTTTTTTTTTTAAAGGGCAAAAAGTTAGAAATGCATATCTTTTTGCAGGTAAAGAAAAAAAATGCATTCATTGTTTTTAAACACACACGTGTCATGGTTCATCATAATTGTATTTGTTTGCACCTCAGTGTATTTTGAAAAATACATGTCCATGCCTTTTAGTGCACTGGGAAGCCCTTCGAGGTCAAGGAGAGTGCATCAGAACGCTTTGATGTGCTAGTAACAGGGATTAACAAGACATGGCCAATGTCTGTTAGCTGCCCTATAGACTCAAAATTCTGAATTCAACAGTACATCAGTGCAACAGCTATTGAGAAATGCACCTCTATGCACACACATAGATCTAAATGGGCCCCATAAAGTTGTTGAGCGCATCAAAAACCAATGAATGGGGGTCAATGGTAAAAATGCCTCTTACATTGGCGTCAATAAAGCAACCTTTGCAGTGATGTGCAAAGATGTTACAGACAGCTAAGGAAACAAAAAATAAAAAATGGACCATGCTGCTGGCTTCTTTGCGGTGTATAATTACTGGAACGATGCAGCCACCATCAAATAGGTTAATCACAGCTCAAGGAAACCTTAGCAATCTCTGGAAGAACCCAGGTTGACAATGTCTCATCTACACAATAGGTTACTAAAATTTTGATACTTTCCCCAAAACACCACACCTTGAGTGCCCATTTTAGGGCTGCAACTAACGATTATTTTCTTAATTGATTAGATCGGATAAGAACCTTAAAAAAAGTGTGGTGTATAATTTAGTTAATATGTAAAGTTGAAAAAAATAAAAAAAAAGGCAATTTATTCAAAAATATCTCTATGCAGTGGTAAATAAATAGCCAACTATATGGTTTTAAGAAAAAACGATTTTCAGACCGAACTGTAGTATATTATATACAATAGACTCTGTTGTCATAGACAAGTGGCTTGAGAAAAAGCTACCTGCGCCTGCTGTCACTTATGCTGGCCATACAAAAACAATGGGGGTTATTTTACGAAAAGCAAATCCACTTTGCACTACAAGTGCAATGTGCACTTGAAATTGCACTTTGAAGTGCAGTCGCTGTAGATCTGAGGGGGACATGCAAGGAGAATAAAAAACAGCATTTTAGCTTGCACATGATTGGATGATAAAATCAGCAGAGCTTCCCCTCATTTCAGATCTTCCCCTCAGATTTACAGCGACTGCACTTTCAGTGGCTTTCGTAAATAACCCCCTATGTCTTCCTTCATAAAAAATGTTTTTAATGTTAAGAACATTCATTCAATTTTCTAATCATTAGTGAGATCAAAACGGACGTTTGTTTTACACCATAGTGATGGGAAAATTCTAAGGAGCAGAATAGAAAACTTCTTGGTCACAGGAATTCGTTCAGAAATTACATTAATTTTAAAACTAAAATGTTAAAAGTGACAGTTTCAAACAATATTCTTTCATTCAGTGAATGTACAAAGATTTTTCGTATAAGGCTCGGTTCACACCTATGCAGTTTGCTTTTGATCCGTTTTTGCAGTGCTTTTTGCATTTTTTTTTTTAATGCTTTTTTTGGCCAAATTAAAAAATGCAAATTGTGGCAAAAACGCACTACATGCTTTTCTGCAGCCTCTCCATTGAAGTCTATTAAACAAAAAAAGCACCGTTTTGCATTGAAAAAAAAGTCCTTGACCCTTTCCAAATATGCAGCGGCTGAAAAAAAGAAAAAAAAAAAAAAAAGCATAGATAACATGTCCCATAGGAAACCATGTAAATAAACTGTAGTGTGTTTCTGCAAAAAAAAAAAAAAAAAGCACCAAAAAATACAGATGTGAACCAGGTCTAAGAAGTTTAGTACCAGCAGCATGCTTTTTTTTTTTTTGTATCACCTGCGACCAGGAAGTTAAAAAAATATATAGTTTTTTTTTAGATTATAGTACAAAAAGAGCTGATAATTGCTACTATAAGGTGTTCATTTACACTGAGCAACAGTGAAAGTAATAGAGATATAGAAATAAATTTATTTATACACATATACACACTATTACACCCAGAAGTAGGATATATGGGCATCTTAACTAGGAGTGAGACATACATCTTTTATATCAAAAGTTTTTTTCATAGATATATATATATATATATAGATATATATATATATTATAAAATATATATATATATATAAATATATATCTATCTCCATATATATCCATGAAAAAAACTTTTGATATAAAAGATGTATGTCTCACTCCTAGTTAAGATGCCCATATATCCTACTTCTGGGTGTAATAGAGTGTGTGAGTGTGTATGTATGTATGTATGTATGTATGTATGTATGTCTGTATGTATGTATGTATGTATGTATGTAGTGTATGTATGTGTGTATGTATATATATATATATATATATATATATATATATATATATATATATATATATATATATATATATATATATATATATATATATATATATATATATATATATATATATAAAGTATTTAGTCAGCCACCAATTGTGCAAGTTCTCCCACTTAAAACGATGAGAGAGGCCTGTAATTGTCATCATAGGTATACCTCAACTATGAGAGAAAAAATGTGGAAACAAATACAGACAATCACACTGTCTGATTTTTGAAAGAATTTATTTGAAAATTAATGGTGCAAAATAAGTATTTGGTCACCTACAAACAAGCAAGATTTCTGGTTCTCACAGACCTGCATCTTCTTCTTTAGTGCCGGTTCACACTGAGGCAGCACGACTTACAGCGCGACTGCCTCAGGCGACCTGGACGCGACAGCAGCGGCGACTTGCAAAACGACTTCTTTATAGAAGTCAATGCAAGTCGCCCCCAAAGTCATACAGGAACCCTTTTCTAAGTCGGACCAAATGAGTCGCTCCGATTAGAACGGTTCCATTGTACAGAACGCGACTTGTCAGGCGGCTAAGTCGCCTGACAAGTCGTCCCAGTGTGAACCGGCTCTTAAGAGGCTCCTCTGTCCTCCACTCATTACCTGTATTAATGGCACCTGTTTGAACTTATCAGTATAAAAGACCCCTGTCCACAACCTCAAACAGTCACACTTCAAACTCCACTATGGGGAAGACCAAAGAGCTGTTAAAGGACACCAGAAACAAAATTGTAGACCTGTACCAGGTTGGGAAGACTGAATCTGCAGTAGGCAAGCAGCTTGGTGTGAAGAAATCAACTGTGGGAGCAATAATTAGAAAATGGAAGACATACAAGACCACTGATAATCTCCCTCGATCTGGGCCTCCCCACAAGATCTCACCCCGTGGGGTCAAAATGATCACAAGAACGGTGAGAAAAAATCCCAGAACCACACGGGGGACCTAGTGAATGACCTGCAGAGAGCTGGGACCAACGTAACAAAGGCTACCATCAGTAACACACTATGCCGCCAGGGACCCAGATCTTGCAGTGCCAGACGTGTCCCCCTGCTTAAGCCAGTACATGTCCGGGCCCATCTGAGGTTTGCTAGAGAGCATTTAGATGATCCAGAAGAGGATTGGGTGAATGTCATATGGTCAGATGAAACCAAAGTTGAACTGTTTGGTAGAAACACAACTCGTCGTCTTTGGAGGAGAGAGAATGCTGAGTTGCAACCAAAGAACACCATACCTACTGTGAAGCATGGGGGGTGGCAACATCAAGCTTTGGGGCTGTTTCTCTGCAAAGAGAACAAGAAGACTGACCTGTGTACATGAAAGAATGAATGGGGCCATGTATCGTGAGATTTTGAGTGCAAACCTCCTCCCATCAGCAAGGGCATTGAAGATGAAACGTGGCTGGGTCTTTCAGCATGACAATCATCCCAAACACACCACCCGGGCAATGAAGGAGTGGCTTCATAAGAAGCATTTCAAGGTCCTGGAGTGGCCTAGCCAGTCTCCAGATCTCAACCCCATAGAAAACCTTTGGAGGGAGTTGAAAGTCTGTGTTGCCCAGCGACAGCCCCAAAACATCACTGCTCTATAGGAGATCTGCATGGAGGAATGGGCGAACATACCAGCAACAGTGTTCAACCTTGTGAAGACTTACAGAAAACGTTTGACCTCTGTCATTGCCAACAAAGGATATAAACAAAGTATTGAGATGAACTTTTGATATTGACAAAATACTTATTTTCCACCATCATTTGAAAATAAATTCTTTCAAAAATCAGACAGACAATGTGATTGTCTGGATTTGTTTCCACATTTTGTCTCTCATAGTTGAGGTATACCTATGATGACAATTACAGGCCTCTCATCTTTTTAAGTGGGAGAACTTGCACAATTGGTGGCTGACCAAAATACTTTTTTGCGCCACTTTAAATAAATAAATATATAAATTTGTTAGGTTTTTTTTAAAATAATTTCGGGATATTATAACAAAAAGTTAAAGTTTTTTTTTTTTTCCCCCTAAAATTGTCGCTTTTTTGTTTTGTTTATAGCACACAAAATAAAAACCATAGGAGGTGATCAAATAGCACAAAAAGAAGGCTCCATTTGTGGGGAAAAAAAAAAAAGGATACAAATTTTGTTTGGGTACAGCATTGCATGACCTGCTGTGCCAAATTGTAAAAAGTGCTCTGGTCAGGAAGGGGGTAAAATCTTCCAGGGCTGAAAGTGGTTAAAATTTAATTGTAATGCCTTATATTACCTCCAGTCTATCAGCCTCCAGCTTCTCTGGGTTCAGATGCTGATCTTCCCTGCACAGTCTTTAACCACTTCAGCTCTGGAAGGTTTTACCCACTTTATGACCAGGCCATTTTTTTTTGCGATACGGCACTGCACTGCTTTTAGCTGACAATTGCGCGGTGCTTTATCCAAATAAAATTGATTTCCTTTTTTTCCCCACAAATAGAGCTTTCTTTTGGTGGTATTTGATCGCATCTGCACTTTATTTTTTGCGCTATAAACAAAAAAAAGACAGACAAATTTTAAATAAAAAATAATATATTTTTTACTTTCTGCTATAAGACATTCGCAATAAAAAAAAAAAAAAAAATTTCTTCATAAATTTAGGCCAACATGTTTCTGCTACATATCTTTTGAAAAAATATCCCAATAAGCGTATATTAATTGGTTTGTGCAAAAGTTATAGCATCTACAAAATAGGGAATAGATTTAGGACATTTTTTTTATTTATTTTTTATTGTTTTTACTAGTAATGGCAGCGATTTTTAGCGGGATTGCAGCGGACAAATCTGACAGTGAGTGACACTTTTTGGGGACCAGTGACACCAATACAGTGATCAGTGCTATAAAAATGCATGATTACTGTATAAATGACACTGGTGGGGAAGGAATTAAATCAAAGGGTTAAATATTCCCTAGGGGGGTGCTTACTAACTGTGTGGGACAGTGTCACACTGAAAGAAAAGAGAAATCTGCGATTCAGCTCCCTTCCTGACAGATCCGCCGTTTGCCTTATTTACATAGGCAGACGACTGTTCCGTCTCTCCTGTGAACGATCAGCGGGTGGCAGCGGCCATCATGGCCACCTGATTAGTTCCCACAGCATGAGCGGCGCTCACACGCACCCAAAAACCAGGCGGTGGGCGATCCGGAACTGGTTAAAGTGATTTTTTTTTTTTTGCTTACCTGCTCTGTGTAATGGTTATGCACAGAGCAGCCCTGATTCTCCTCTTCTGTGTTCCTGCACCAACGCTTTTGGCTCCTCCTACCTTCAGAGTGCCCAATACCAAGCTGCAAAGTATAGTATAGAGCAGGGCTCGACAATCCCCAGGCGCCTGGGCACCATGGCGACTAGAATTAGTGACCTGGCGCCCGGGGCAGCCCATCTGGGGTATCCTGTCTCGGTGTGGACCCCCCTCCTCGGCCCGCGATTGCGTTGGGCCGCGCCGGCCGGTAATCGAGGCCGCGGCTTTGCGGCCTTCTGCAAGCCTATGCTTCCTTTTAAGATCTTGGCGCCATCTAGTGGTGGCCGTTGGTATGACATCCAGCAATGCTAATGGAGCCCTGCCTACTGCCTCCATTTACACAGGCGAATAGAACCAAAACACACACACACACACACACACACACACACACACGTAATATGTGTATGTATGCTTTGGTTGTAGTCGTCTGTGTAAATTTTAAGATAGCTTTTTTCAATATAAAAAATTAACCATTGTCGGTCGTTATCAATCGGCTTTTTTTCTCCTCGTGCTGTCAGGGCGAGGAAAAAAAATAGCTGATTACTGGCTGTGTTGACATCACGTTATCAGCTGTCATTGGCTGACAGCTGATCATGTGGTAAGGGGTCGGGATCGATCCCTTACTCGGATCTGTGATCCAGCGAGTCTCACAGACTCGCTGATCACAGAGCAGGGGGCGCGCAGGCCGCTCGTACAGGGGACAACGTCATAGGACGTGGTCCCGGCAAAGCAGAACGACGGCTACAGTGCGGATCTCAAGAAGTTTAAAAAAAAAAAAACTGGCTCCTAACTTTTTTAGCTGGCTCCTAGATTCCAAGCAAATTTGTCAAGCCCTGGTATAGAGTGTCCCTATAGCAAGGTAAAAAAAAACTTCTACCTTTAGAACCACTCACTTCCTGCCCAGTACTACATGTCCCATGAGGCATTGCTCCTCACACAGTCACAAGTTCTCAGGCACTTACTGACATGTATGTATGCTGCACTGTAATACCTGATATGTAAACAAATAATGCACTCTTTATGCAGAGGCCAACTAATAGGCTGACCGATTATGAAAATAGTTGACAACTATTTTCTTAATCTATTAGTTGTCGAGTAATTGATTAGTTGTTTTGGCCCTAGCCCATTTACACTGTTGCACTTGAACACACATATTCAGACACGCTAAAACGCTTGTGTTGTGGTTTGTCATAACATAATTTGTTTGCATTTCAGGTGCGTTTTGAAAAAAAAATACACAACTGTGCCTTTTAATGCATAGGCCCTCGGAGGTCAAAGGCAGTGTATCAAAAGGCTTTGATGCATTGCTAAGACCTTGTTCACATGGGACGTAATGAAGTGTACATTGTTTTTTTACCCACACGGGTATGTACAGGTGTTCCATGCATCCTCATGCAGGCAGTGCACATATCTTGTCAGCATACCACAAATATGAGTCTAAACTTTTTTTTATTAAGGGAGGGGATCATATCATAGCAAAGAAGTGCAATGTTTCTGAGCTGCGTAGGACCCCTTTATCAGGCATGTGCGGTTCTGAAACGTTGCACTTCCTTGCTGTAATGTGATCTTTAAAAAAAAAAAAAAAAAACTTTGAACTTTAAAGATCCAAAACACTGACAAATATTTACGCTATTCTGCGCATGTTCCGAGCTGGTTGTTGCTGGAGCACCCATTACTTCAAGAGCCTGTTCCGGGAACATGCGTGATGGGAATACTGACAATCCCTGTGCAGGCAGTCCCGTTAGTGATACTAAACCCAGGACCCTGCATTTCTCCCACAGTACACAGAATAGCAATTATTTTAGTAAGTAGAAACTGCTCATAACCTTTTCTCGTCAGCAGTATATGGCAGTCTCGAAATTCTATCAGTGTCTAGCCAAGTACCGGTTAAAGCTTGTAGGAGGAGTTTTCTGACTGTCCTATGAGACAGCAACACCCCTGACCCTCTGTCTTGACAGGGCCGATTGGCCCTGTGCTGGTTACATGCAGCCACAAAAAAAATAAAAAACAACCCTCTGTAGCAATACACATAAAACCGAGTATGTTCAGCCTAACATTCTGTGTTTTCAGGACATTATTAGGGCAAAGTGGAAGGATCAGAGAGACAGGATCGAACAGCCTTTTTACACAATGCAGAGGATTAACCCACAGTGAGTATAACCAGCATGTGTTACTGCATATACAGTCTGATTTTACTGTTGTGGGTTTAGTAACTAATGTCAATTGGGACGCAGCAGCAGCAGCACAGACACAGCTTCCAATCTGACATCTGTGTGGGTCTATGGTCCTGAACGTACACCATCTGACATGAGCATCCCCAAGAGGGTAAACACAGCCCTTCACATCAGTATCCCCCATGTGAATGAAGCCCAACAGGTATTAACAAGCCACAGGCAAAGGTCTATTAACCCCATTAAATTTAAAAAAACATTGGAAATGTATATTGACACATAACAACACACCTACAAAGAAACACAACGTTTCCATAAATGGATCAAAGGCTGTGGGAGTATTCTGAACAGGGATACAAGTGCAGCCCTCTAGCTGTTGTGGAACTACATGTCCCATGATGCATTGCAAGGTTAATAGCCACAAGCATGACTCGCAGAGGCATGATGGGACTTGTAGTTCTGCAACAGCTTACATACCCCCCTAACCTAGAGCCCAGGGGTACCACTGTGTAGAAAAACTTCTAGAATGCTTTCATAGGGGGGACATTTCTTCCTCTAGGAGAAGTCCATTGTACCCCATCCATCCAGGATGGCACGTGACCCTCTCCCACCACACACAGGCCTCCTGTAATGAGATGTGGTGATACCCAGGCTCCCCTTACTGTTCAGGGCCTTCCCACTGACAAGATACCCCAGACATAAACAGGCATGCACTACATACATGTACATAGGGGTACTGGAAACACACGGAGCAGGGGGGAGCTGTCACTCGGCCTCTTCTCCCCTCACCTGGCCCCCAGGCCTCGGTCACACAGCGGCCTCTTTGTGTCTGACGGCTCCCCCGGGGTGCTGGTGCTCTTGGCCTCCTCCTCCGGCTACCGGACGTGACGAGCAGACCGGGGGGCGGATGAGGAGACAGCAGACAGAGGGGGCGGGGGGGGGAGGAGTGAACACTGGCAGACGGCTGTCACCTCCTCTCACAGTCCCCGCGCTCACTGCCAGCGCCGCGCTACGATTGGCCATCCACCCCTCTGGCTCTGTCTGTGATTGGCCGCTTTCTGTGGCTGCCTGTGGTCCTATTTATGTGGCGTGTTATTTGTGCCAGTGAGACGATAACAAAGTCGTGTCTGCGAATAACACACACACGGTCCTCCATTCACTTCTCAGAAATGTCTTTCTCCGCCCAAAGTTCTAGTCGCGTGCCCGCGCAGCAATGACACACGCACGCGCTTCCCCATTCAATAGAAGGATTGTGAGTAAACCGAGAGGCATGCCCCGCCTCTTTGTCTGCTGTTAGCCCCGCCTCTTCGCCTGCTGACCCCGCCCACTCCTGTCACCTAGGCTAGTTGTACATGCTGCAGAGCAAAACAGAGCTCCTTATCCTAGTCTGCTGGCAGGGTATTGATCTCCACTGCAGAGGAGCAGGAGAGCTGCTGGAGATTTTTATCTAGCTTCATCTAGAACAAAGGAGCTTTTCTTCACCAGGATAAGGAGCCATACTTCCAATAGCCTCTTAATCTTCTTGTATTATAACTGTATTGTCTCCTTTTTATATTGCAAAGCGCTGCGTAAACTGCTGGCGCTATATAAATCCTGTATTATAATAATAATAATATAGCATTTTCCTTTCATTGCAATTGTAAGCTTATGTGGAATCCACAAATTCCTGCAATCAATAAATAAATGTACCTTTAGAAGACAAGGGATATTCCCAATTTGAGATGATCTTAGGTGTCCTCCAATCTCACCTCTATCCAACATCAAAATCATTGAGTATGTGTCATTATAAGGGCAGTGACATCATCAGCACCCACCCCTTTGTTTACATGTGCAACAAGCAGTGGCAGCTGGTGCTAGACTTTTTTTTGGAGGGGGGGGCAGCAAACAAACCCCCAAGGTCCGCACTCACCCCTCCATGGTCTTCCTCAGCTTCTCCTCCAGGCCAACCCAATCCACCTCCTGTCCTGATTGGCCAGGAAGAGAAGTAGGAAGCCGTTAGCAAATATTGATTCGCTAGTGTCACAAGTGGGTGGGTTCAGGGTGCAGTGCTCTGCGCCCCGAGCCCAAACTTTTTCAAGCCAATTAGAGCCTCAGGCTCTAATCATGTGGTTTAAAAAAAAATATATTAGAAACCTATGAGTCCGGCTCTCCGCATGCATCCCAGCATCCAAACCAGGGGGGGCGGCGCCCCTTATGGACTGGCTGCTCCTGGCAACAAAGTGGTAAATGACCCGCCTCACAACATTGATATTCAAAAATGGGTGAGTTCGGAGGAGGCCTGAACCTGCTCCCCGTTCTCCCAACCTGTACACTACAAGTGTATGTCAAGCCACCCTGCTCTGTAAAATCCTATGATCACAGCTAGTGATGAGCATACACCAACACTACAAACAAAGGCCACTGCCCTCACCTATGACTTGCCTTTACATGGAAGTGTGACGCATGTCAAACAAAACCAGAGAAAATTCCCAGCTCAACTTACCGACCAGTCTGCAACCAACCAAATTATCCTGTATAACAGTATGCTTTAAAAACGAGTTAAGTTTGCACACATTTGGAAATACATGCGTAAGCTACAGAGCCACTTCATGTCACCCCAGTATTATCTGCAGTCCTGGTATGCTGGGTGTCCAGTGCGCCCCTTGTGCCTTTAACCACTTCCCGCCCGGGCTATAGCAGAATGACGGGCGGGCGGTGGTTCCGTTATCCTGACTGGGCGTCAGTCTGACACACCGCTACACTGATCTCGGTAAAGATTCTCCGGCGTAGGCTCTTTACCATGTAATCAGCCGTGTCCAATCACGGCTGATCACGATGTCAACAGGAAAAGCTGCTGATCGCCTTTTCCTCACTCACGTCTGACAGACGTGAGTAGAGGAGAGCTGATCGGCGGCTCTCCTGGCAGGGGAGGTCTGCTCTGATTGTTTATCAGCGCAGCCCCCCCCCCCCCCTCAGATGCCCACACTGGACCACCAGGGACTCCACTAGGACCACCAGGGAAGTGGGCAACATGTGGATGGCCAGGTATGTACCCCATGGCCATCCACATGTGCAAATGATGCCCAATCTGTGCCAGTCAGTGCCCACAAATGGGCACTGACTGGCTCCATCATGTACCAATACAAATCAGTGATGCCCAGCAATGCCACCCATCAGTGTCATCAGTGCCACCCATCAGTGCCCATCCCTATCACCTATCTGTGCCACCCATAAGTACCCATCCGTGCCACCCATAAGTACCCATCAGTTTCACCCATAAGTGCCCATCAGTGCCACCTATCAGTGCCCATCAGTGCTGCATATCAGTGCCCATCAGTGCTGCCTATCAGTGCCCATCATCAGTGGCCATCAGTGCCACCTCATCAGTACCACCTCATCGGTGCCCATCAGTGCCGCCTTATCAGTGCCCGTCAGTGCAGCAATATCAGTGCCCGTCATTGAAGAAGAAAACTTACTTATTTACAAAAAATTTTAACAGAAACAAAGCTTGTTTTTTTTCAAAATTTTCGGTCTTTTTTTATTTGTTGCGCAAAAAATAAAAATTGCAGAGGTGATCAAATACCACCAAAATAAAGCTCTATTTGTGGGAACAAAATGATAAAAATTCTGTTTGGGTGCCTATCCATTCGAATGCATGTGCTTCCACTGTGGAGTCTCTCGAAAATGTATAGATTCTGTCCGATAGGACAATGTTGTTGAAAAATCAGACCGTGTGTATGCACCATCGGACAGTGTACGTCGGATTGTCCGACGGACAAAGTCCTATCTCCTGCTGGATAGATTTGCCGACAACACGGTCCTATCACACCAAATCCGATCGTGTGTACGGTTGTCCGACCGGACAAAGTGCTACGCATGCTCAGATCACATTACAAGACCAAAGCTATTGGCTACTAGCCTCTACGTAGTCCCGTCGTAGGCAACAAACGTCACCACGTTCAGAATGATCGGATTTTCCGACAACTTTGTCTGACCGTGTGTACGCAAAACCAACATCAGACAAAGTATGACGGACATGGTCCGACGGACCTGGTCCTCGGATAATCCGCGCGTGTGTATGGGGCTTTAGGATGGTTGGAGACTGTTGGTTGCAGACTGGTCGGTAAGTTGAGCTGGGAATTTTCTTTGGTTTTGTTTTAGTGATGAGCCTACTCCATACTTCTCTCTAGCCAAGCAAAGAATTATTGCTCTTTTTTAACCACTTCAATACTGAGCACTTTCACCCCCTTCCTGCCCATGCCAATTTTTTGCTTTCAGCACTCTCGCATTTTGAATGACAATTGCGTGTTCATGCAAAACTGTACCCAAATAAAATTTCTATCATTTTTGTCACACAAATAGAGCTTTCTTTGGGTGGTATTTAATCACTGCTGTTTTTTTTATTTTTTGCTTAACAAACCAAAAAAGACTGAAAAGTATTTTTCTTAATTTCTGTTATAAAATTTAGCAAATAAGTAATTTTTCTTCCTCACTGATGTGCGCTGATGAAGCTGCACTGATGTGCACAGATAGGCGGCACTGACAGGCACTGATAAGCTGCACTGATGAGGACGCACTGATGAGGTTGCACTGATAGGTGGTACTTATGTTCATTGATAAGCGGTACTGATGGACACTGATATGCTGCACTGATGGGGCTGCACTGATTATCAGGGCACTGATTATCAGGGCACTGATAATCAGTACTCTGATTATCAGTGTAAACGTGTGCTGTCACAGGATTGCCAGTTATCCGCTTTTCTTTCCTCACACATAAGGATGAGCTCAGGCGTGTTCGAATGGTCCACGTGCAAAGCCCGCCAGGAAGTCGGCGCAGCGCTGTGCTAATCACAGGCAGTGAGACATTGCCCTGATGTGCGGCTGCAAAGATCGGGCAATGTCTCAATGCCTGTGATTAGCGCATCGCTGCGCCGACTTCCTGGCGGGCTCTGCACGTGGACCATTCGAACACGCCTAAGCTCATCCTTACTCACACAGTGAAAGCTCTGAGGAAAGGAAATGTCAATAAACAGCATTTGCTTATGTGGGATCAGTTGTGATTGGACACAGCTGATCACATGGTAAAGGGAAGCAGTGATTGGCCCTTTATGTGAAAATCAGAGGTGTTCTGTCACATTAGCAACCATGTAAGGTCAGCAGGTTTGCTGCTGCTTTTAAAATGTAACATCTAAACAGTCCGTCGGATTTACAAATACTGTATTTAAGCATATAAGCTCAGTTTTGTGTTGAAAATAACTGTTAAATCTAAAACTCCGGTGGGTGTAACAAGATTTGTCTTGTCTTTTTTTTTTTTTTTGCTGATCCGAAAAATTATCCGATCCAGGACTCTGATCCGAGGAACGATCCGATCCATGAGTTTTTTGATCCGTTGCACCCCTAAATTATATATATATATATATATATATATATATATATATATATATACTCTGCATCCAGTGTAGCCTATATCTACAGTGCATTACACAATACAGTTCAGCCATAGTGCAGTTGCTACAACTTTTCTGGTGATGTACACAGTACAGTGCAGCCGTAGTGCAGTTGCTACTAGTTTTCTGGTGGTGTACACAGTGCACAATACAGTTCAGCCGTAGGGCAGTTGCTCCTAGTTTTCTGGTGGTGTACACAGTACACAATACAGTGCAGCAGTAGTACAGTTGCTACTACCTTTCTGGTGATGTACTTAGTACACAATACAGTGCAGCCGTAGTGCAGTTGCTACAACTTTTCTGGTGATGTATGCAGTACACAATACAGTGCAACCATAGTGCAGTTGCTACTACTTTTCTGGTGGTGTACACAGTGCACAATACAGTGCAACCATAGTGCAGTTGCTACTACTTCTCTGGTGGTGTACACAATACAGTGCAGCCGTAGTACAGTTGCTACTACTTTTCTGGTGGTGTACACATTACACAATACAGTGTAGTGCAAAACAAAATATACATCATGTCCGGAAAGGCCACCAAGGAGAGGCAGACGCTCACAGGCTACTAAAAGAGGGCAAGCAGCCTCTGTGTCTACAGTCAACAGTGCTGGTCATGGACATGGTGCATCCTCTGCAAGGGGCTGTGGGGCACGCTTGTCCTTTTTTTCTGCTTCTGGTCGTGGACATTGTGCATCCCCTGCAAATGGCTGTGTGGCACGCTTGTCCTTTTTTCTGCTGCTGGCCGTGTTATCGATCCAGAACATGCAGAAGAGTTGATGGAGTGGCTAACAAAGCCGCCCTCATCCTCCTCATCCTCTGTCACCCAGGCTCAGAGTTGCTTGCCTTCCAATGCAGCTGCCAAAGCAGCTTATTCCACCGGATCCTTGTCCACAGTCACTCCTTCCGTAGCCCCAGCATCATGCATGGAGGAGTCCCCCAAACTGTTCGACCACAGTGTCGGGTACATGCTGCTGGAGGATGCACAGCGATTTGAAGGCTCGATTGTTGGTTCCCAGGTTGAGGAAGGGAGTACCGTGAGCCTAGAGAGAGGGGATGCCCAAGAAGGACAAGAAACTGGCAGTCATGTTCCACCAGCTGCAGCATACTGCCAAGTTTGCTCCAGTGATGAGGAGGGAGGGGATGATGAGGTCACTGACTCTACTTGGGTGTCTGATAGAAGAGAGGAGGAGGAGGAGAAGACGGCACAACTCCAACGAGGCAGGATGTCCTCTAGGGGGCAGCTTAAGGGCAGCCACCCTACTGCATCACACCGCAGAGCTCTGCAGGTGCAGGGTGCTGCTGACTCCCCGCTGATTTTGAAAAGTTCCTTGGTGTTGGCTTTTTTGACACGTGTGCAGCAGATCGCACAGTTGCTGTTTGCAACCTATGTCTAAAGCGGATCAAGCGTAGCCAGAACAGCAGCCGCTTGGGCACCACATGCTTGACCAGGCATACGCCGACCTCCCATGCAGTCCAAAAAAACTCCCATGCATTCCAAAAAACTTGGCAACAGCACTTGATAGACACACATCAAAGAAAAAGGCAGACTTCTCCTTGCTCCTCATCTGGGATCTCCAACCCCACTATACCTCCAGTCCTCATAAAACCTGCACTGAGAGGAATAAAGTGATAGCAATAGGTGTCCCAAGTACTTGCAGCCAATCTGCTATCAGTACACCTCCATCTGGTTTTAGCAGGCAAATTTCCCTACCCCAATTGCTAAACTGTAAAAAGAAATTCGATCCCAGCCATCCACATGCTCAGCGTCTGAATGCTAGCTCTGCCAATTTGCTAGCACTGCAACTGCTGCCTTTTCAGCTGGTAGACTCTGCCCCCTTCCGTGAATTTGTGGAATGTGCTGTACCTCAGTGGCATGTTCCAAAACGCCATTTCTTTTCACAGAAGGGCCATTCCGTGTCTCTATACCTGCATGTGAAAGGCAATGTTTTGGCCTCGTTGGACAGGGCGGTCAGCAGTAAGATGCATATTACCGCTGACTCATGGTCTAGCAGGCATGGGCAGGAACGTTACCTTTTCTTCACAGCGCACTGGGTAACTCTGCTGGCAGCTGGGAAGGATGCAGGACACAGAGTTCAGTATTGTTGGAGCTTGTTCCGCCACCACACTTCCAAAATGCTATTGGTGATTCTGCCACAGCTCTCTCCTCCACCCCCTCCTCTTCTTCTTCTTCTATAGCCTCTTCTTCAGATTTGTTCTCTGAACCAGCATTGCTCCGTAAGCGTTTAAGGGCCTACGCAAGCACTCAGGCAAAAAGATACCATGCGGTGCTTGAGTTGGGCTGCTTAGGGGACAGGAGCCACACTGGGGCAGATATTCTGCCAGCTCTGCAGGGGCAGGCTCAAAGGTGGTTGACACCATGCCAGCTTTAGCCAGGAATGGTTGTATGTGACAATGGCACCAACCTTCTCTCCGCTATTGTCACTGAAATGCATAAGACACATAGTTATCTCATATCTTCTCCTGGTCATTGCAGCAGAGAACATGGACATATTATGAATCGCGCTATTCGGCTGCTAGCGGGACAGTTTTAACCCCCGCTAGCGGCCAAGAAAGGATTCAAAACCAGCCGCGAAAGGGTTAAAACCACAGCAAAGCGCTGCTGTGGCAGAGATTTGCCGAAAGTATAGCCGGGCTGACCCATTTATTTCAATGGGCAGGAGCGGTGAAGGAGCCGTGTATACACCGCTCCTTCACTGCTCCAAAGATTCTGCTAGCAGGACTTTATTTAGCATCCTGCCAGCGCATTGCTCCAGTGTGAAAGCCCTCGGGGCTTTCACATTGGAGAGACAGCAGTGGCTTTTTCAGGGCGCTTTGCAGGCGCTATTTTTAGCGCTGTAGCGCCTGCAAAGGGTGACAGTGTGAAAGGGGTCTGATGGGTTTTACTTCTTTTTTTCCCTGCTTTCCCCTGCAATGTAAAAGCATAATGGGCTCGTATGCATGGCATACAAGCCCATTATGTGGCATTTACCTGCAAACGAAGCCCGCGTTGTCCCTGCTGGTGGCCGCATCCATCTTCACCCCTCTTCCTTCCACGGCCATGGACTCTGGCTTTGTGACTGGCTTGCTAGTGAAGAAACGGCATGGAGGGCCATTTCTTCACAACGCATGAGCCGATGACATTGGCGCAAGCGTAAATGGTAAATATCTCCTAAACCGTGCAGGTTTAGGAGATATTTACAGTAGCTACAGGTAAGCCTTATTATAGGTTTACCTGTAGGTACAAGTGGTGTAACAGGGTTTATTACCACTTTAACCACTTCCCACCCGGCCACTGCACATAAACGGCCGGGTGGGCACTTCCTCCTTCTGAGTGGACATGACGGCGCAGTGTCGCGATCCCGATGTGCCCGTGTCCCCCAGAGACAGGGCAACGTCACTCAGTGGGGGGGCTCTGTGATTGGCCCTCCTGATCACATGATGCCTGTGTCCAATCACAGCCCTCATGTAGTGTAAGCAGAGAGCCATTGCCAGGTGTTGGGCTCTGCTTCTCCTCACACAGAGTTAGTGAGGAGAAGAGAGCAGATCTGCGAGCTGGGGATCAGTGTGTATGAACTGTTTTTTACAGCTTTTTACACACTGATTACCCATCTAGTGTCCACAACACAGTGAAAAACACCAACACCTGTCACACATCTGTCCCACTAAACATCTGTCACACCTGTCCAATCTGTCCATGATCACCTGGCACATGTGTCTGTGATCATCTGGCACGTATGTGTCCGTGATCATCTGGCTCATGTGTCCATGATCATCTACACACATCTGGCACACATGTGTCCGTGGTCATCTGTGCACATCTGGCGAACATGTGTCCATAATCATCTGGCACACATGTGCCCATGATCATCTGTAACACATCTGGGGCACATGTGTTCGTGATCATCTGGCACACATGTGTCCGTGATCATCTGGCGCACATGTGTCTGTGATCATCTGGCACATGTGTCCATGATCATCTGCGCACATCTGTCCGTGATCATCTGCGCACATCTGGCGCACATCTGTCCGTGATCATCTGGCGCACATCTGTCCATGATTATCTGGCGCACATCTGTAGCACATGTATCCGTGATCATCTGGCACAAATCTGGTGCACATCTATCCGTGATCATCTGGCGCACATCTGGCGTGCATGTGTCCGTGATCATCTGGCGCACGTGTCCGTGATTATCTGGCACATGTGTCCGTGATCAACGGCGCACATATGTCTGTGATCTTCTGCGCACATCTGGCGCACATTTGTCTGTGATCATCTGCTCACATCTGGCGCAGATCTGTCCATGATCATCTGGTTCACATCTGTCCGTGATTTTCTGGCGCACATGTGTCTGTGATCATCTGGAGCACATGTGTCCGTGATCATCTGGCACATCTGTCCGTGATCATTTGGCACATCTGGCGCACATCTGTCAGTGATCATCTGTACTGTCCTGACATTTTGGGCCTCAAGAAATGAGATAGGTGGTCAGTACATCAGGATTGATACATTTTCAATGATACGTAGCATAGCTTGTAGACTCTATAACTTTCACACAAACCAATTATCATACACTTACATAGCTCCCAACTGTCCCTGATTTTGAGGGATTGTCCCTGATTTGGAGCAATGTCCCTCGGTCCCTCATTCCTCCTCATTTGTCCCTCATTTTGGTCTGATCTATATAGTTGTATATAAAATGCACTTTTTATCTTTCAAAAAGTGTTTCCCAGTGCTAAACCTTTCATCCAATTTCTAAATTGCTGCATTTGGAAATTTTAAAAGCCAATATAAAGGAATAGTAGTGGTAAAAAAAAATCCTTGTGGATTTAATTAAATTTTTTTTCGGTTAATTCTCCTTTAAGGGAGTGTGGCAGGAGGCGTGTCCTATGCCTACATATATTTGCTAGTAGGTGTCCCTCATTCCCATCTCAAAATGTTGGGAGGTATGCATAAGACAAGCCCCTACCATACTCCCTTAAAGGAGAATTAACCCCAAAAAAGTTAATTAAATCCACAAGGGTTTTTTTTTACCACTACTATTCCTTTATATTGGCTTCTAAAATTTACAAGCAGCTATCTAGAATTTGGATGAAAAGTTTAGCACTGGGAAACACTTTTTGAAAGATAAAAAGTGCATTTTATACACAACTACATAGATCAGACCAAAATGAGGGGCAAATGAGGGGGAAAGAGGGACAGAGGACATTGCTCCGAATTAATTGTCATTCAAAGTGCGAGAGCACTGAAAGCTGAAAATTGGTCTGGGAAGGAAGGGGGTGAAAGTGCCCAATATTGAAGTGGTTAACAACCACCCTATAGCAGGTTTACTGCTACAGGGCATCCATTCTGTTCAGAATTACTTATATACAGTATCTCACAAAAGTAAGTACACCCCTCACATTTTTGCAAATATTTTATTATATCTTTTCATGTGACAACACTGAAGAAATTACACTTTGTTACAATGTAAAGTAGTGAGTGTACAGCTTGTATAACAGTGTCAATTTGCTGTCCCCTCAAAATAACTCAACACAGCCATTAATGTCTAAACCGCTGGCAACAAAAGTGAGTGCACCCCTAAGTGAAAATGTCCAAACTGGGCCCAAAGTGTCAATATTTTGTGTGACCACCATTATTTTCCAGCACTGCCTTAACCCTCTTGGGCATGGAGTTCACCAGAGCTTCACTAGTTGCCTCTTCCACTCCTCCATGACGACATCACGGAGCTGGTGGATGTTAGAGACTTTGCGCTTCTCCACCTTCTGTTTGAGAATGCCCCACAGATGCTCAATAGGATTTAGGTCTGGAGACATGCTTGGCCAGTCCATCAACTTTACCCTCAGCTTCTTTAGTAAGGCAGTGGTCGTCTTGGAGGTGTGTTTGGGGTCCCTTGCGGCCCAGTCTCCAAAGGGAGGGGATCATGCTCTGCTTTAGTATGTCACAGTACATGCTGGCATTCATGGTTCCCTCAATGAACTGTAGCTCCCCAGTGTCGGCAGCACTCATGCAGCCCCAGACCATGACACTCCCACCACCAAGCTTGACTGTAGGCAAGACACACTTGTCTTTGTACTCCTCACCTTTTTGCCTGGCTTTCTTGTGCATCTTTAGAAGAGGCTTTCTTCTGGGATGACAGCAATGCAGACCAATTTGATGCAGTGTGCGGCGTATGGTCTGAGCACTGACAGGCTGACCCCCTACCCCTTTAACCTCTGCAGCAATGCTGGCAGCACTCATACGTCTATTTCCAAAAGACAACCTCTAGATATGATGCTGATCCCGTGCACTCAACTTCTTTGGTTGACCATGGCGAGGCCTGTTCTGAGTGGAACCTGTCCTGTTAAACCGATGTATGGTCTTGGCCACCGTGCTGCAGCTCAGTTTCAGGGTCTTGGCAATCTTCTTATAGCCTAGGCCATCTTTATGTAGAGCGACAATTCTTTTTTTCAGATCCTCAGAGAGTTCTTTGCCATGAGGTGCCATGTTGAACTTCCAGTGACCAGTATGAGAGAGTGAGAGCGATAATACCAAATTTAACACACGTGCTCCCCATTCACACCTGAGACCTTGTAACACTAAAGAGTCACATGAAACCAGGGAGGGAAAATGGCTAATTGGGCTCAATTGGGACATTTTTACTTAGGGGTGTACTCACTTTTGCTGCCAGCGGTTTAGCCATTAATGGCTGTGTGTTGAGTTATTTTGAGGGGACAGCAAAGTTACACTGTTATACAAGCTGTACACTCACTACTTTACATTGTAGCAAAGTGTAATTTCTTCAGTGTTGTCACATGAAAAGATATAATAAAATATTTACAAAAAAGGAGGGGTGTACTCACTTTTGTGAGATACTGTATACACATAGCTCCCAACTGTCCCTGATTTCGAGGGACTGTTCCTGATTTTCCTTCATTCCTCCTCATTTGCCCCCCATTTTGGTCTGATCTATATAGTTGTATATAAAATGCACTTTTTATCTTTCAAAAAGTGTTTCCCAGTGCTGAACCTTTCATCTAAATTCTAAATTGCTGCATTTGTAAATTTCAAAAGCCAATATAAAGGAATAGTAGTGGTAAAAAAAAAAAAGCCCTTGTGGATTTAATTAACCTTTTGTTTTTGATCAATTCTCCTTTAAGAGGGGGGCAGGGGGTGTGTCCTATGCCTACATATGTTTGCTAGTAGGTGTCCATCATTCCCATCTCAAAATGTTGGGAGGTATGTATACCTGACGTGATTCTGCACTCCCGTCTAGGGGGCGCACGCGTGTGCCACTGGCACTCCTCTTCTGCTGTGATTAGTCTCAGCAGAAACTGATCAGTGGGTGCCAGCCAATGGATGTCCAGCGGCACCTGCTGAACGACAGGAAGAGAGGCAGAGCTCCGTTCTGACAGCGGGGGTGTGATGATTTTAGGGAAAGAAAATCCATCACATCCCTCAATAAAAGCACCTCACAAAGTACACAAATACACTGGCTAGGCACACATTTAACCCTTTGATCGCCCTAGATTCTTTAACCCCTTCCTAGCCAGTGCCATTAGTACAGTGACAGTGTATAGTTTTTAGCACTGATCACTGTATTAGTGTCAATGGTTCCCACAAAATGTCAAAAGTGTCAGTTAGTGTCTGATTGTCCGCGGCAACATCACAGTCCATTTATAAGTCGCTGGTCGCCACCATTACTAGTATAAAAAAATAAATACATATGTATTTATTTATTTTTCAAAATTGTCAGTCTTTTATTGTTTATACTGCAAAAATTTAAAAAATCGCATTGGTGATCAAATAAGACCAAAAGAAAGCTCTATTTTTGGGGGAACAAGGGCATACATTTTACTTGGGTACAGCGTTGCATGACAGCGCAATTGTCAGTTAAAGTAACGCAGTGCCATATCGCAAAAAAATGGTCTGGTCGTGAAGGGGGGTAAATCTTCCAGAGGTCAAGTGGTTAAAAATGCTAAATAAATGCCACATATTCACATAAGCACGTTGGTATTGGAAAAAAAAAAAAGGTTTTACCTTCAACTGCTGTACACGTTATCAAGCACACGGTGGCGCTGTGTGATATTCCTCGGATAAGAAAATGCATCTTGCTGGTAACTCGCGTGCCATTGGTTGTTTGTTGGTCTCCTCCCCCAGCTTTCTAGGAAGTGCCGAGCACTGAGCGTGTGTAAGAAATACACATGGCTACTAAAGCAGTGTGGGAGTATAAGGGGGAACCGGAGCAGTCGGCTTTACTCGGTAAGACATAACAATACACAAAGCAGTCTTAGTGGAGGCAGGCAGGCAATGCTGCTTACTTACACATTACCTGGTGCTGCTGGGGACACAGCACTTTATACTGGTTACAATGGGACATGAAGGCAGCATGGAACCTCCACAGGACCTGTTTACATGTGTGCATTATACCTACATGGTGTAATAACTTATCTATTGTTCTGGTGTCTTCATTCTTTTATCAGCTTGTCATAACCTAATGTGGTGCCCATGGGCACTAATTATTAGAGATTCTAAGTATAACATGTTTGTTATTTAACCACTTGCCTACTGGGCACTTACACCCCCTTCCTGACCAGGCAATTTTTCAGCTCTCAGCGCTGTCGCACTTTTAATGACAATTGTGCGGTCATGCTACACTGTACCCAAACTACATTTTTTATAATTTTCTTCACACAAATAGAGCTTTCTTTTGGTGGTATTTAATCACTGCTGGGTTTTTTATTTTTTACAAAAAAAAAAAAAAGAGACCAAAAATTTTTAAAAATGATTTTTACATTTTTTCTTTTTTTTTTCTTTCCATAAATTTTGTAAGTAAAAGTAATTTTTTGCCTTCGCTGATGAGGCGGCACTGATTAGCTTAACTGGTGGGCATTGATGAGGTGGCACTGATGAGGCACTAATATGCGGCACTGGTGGGCACTGATAGGTGGTACCGATGGGCATTGATGGGTGACACTGGACATTGATGGGCAGCATTGACTGGCATCGCTAATGGGCACTGATTGGTGGGCACTGATTGGTGACACTATATTGTAATCGGGGAATTGATGATCAATGCCCTGATTACATTTCTAGATATCCTCCTGCGTAGAGATGTCGCTGATCACTGTGTGAGGAGAGCCGATTACCAGCATCTCCGTGTTTACATGTGACTGGCTGTGATTGGACACAGCCGATCACATGATTAAAGAGCCGTCACAACCAAATAGTATGACAGGGGACTTCTGGTCCTCCATGTGAGTGGCAGGAGCTGCAATGACATATGCCCATGGGATTTCTCCGTTCCGGTGACAGCAGCTACCTGACCTTTCAGTACGCATGCGCCGATGATGTCTGCGCCTGGATGAAGAGTGAATATCTCCTAAGGCCCCTTTCACGCGGCTGTGATTTTGCCGCAATTTCTGTGGACCTCAACTCGCATGAAAGTTGGACCAAAGTAGTACAGGGACTACTTTGAAGTCTGTGCGACTTGAAATCGCACAGATATGGTACTTGTGACGGACTCCGTACTCAAGATGTCCGCCGTAAATGCTTCCTCTGTCCGGTACCATACAATCCAAGACCCCTTAGCTCACCCAGTTCTTAATTGAAAGCCTGTGGCGTGCAAAACACACTCCAAAAACTCACCCGGTGCATAAAAAATGTGCACAACATAAAGAGGTGCGACAAAAAAGTGCAGTGGGTACACAAGACCTCTAAAATCAGAGGACCTAGTCCTGAATCCCCCGGGGCGTTAGGCTCCAGACAGGGACAAGGACACGTAAAACTTGGTCTTCATGGCCAAAACCAATCGGACCCCGTTCTCTGGAAGGTCTGCTGAAACAGACCCACCCAAATACTAGGTGAGGTTCCCCTGAAGGGAGACCCCAACCCTACTGAGAGAGGGCGAACTAAGCAAGAAGGCCATATCCACCCCCTCCCCGACTTTCAGGACAGGCCCTGGGACCTGTGACCCTACTCATCACACGTGCTCAAATCGTGTACAAACAAAAAAAGACAAAAAAGGTGACAAAGGTAATAAATAAAATAAAGTGGGGGAAGGGATAGTGGAGAGGAGAGTGAAAGAAGTGGCCATTGTGTGAAACAATGACCAGGCCCTCCAGCCAGGAATAAAAAATTCCTCTGGTCCCAGCCAAAAGGCCCGGCCCAAGAGGCAGGTGCTAAAAAAGCGTGATCTGGTGCAGCGACCGTGGTGCCATAAATCAATGTGTCCCTCACACACAGTGATTGTTTGGCACCCCTGGACTGCCACTCCAGGGGCACATACTCCATAGGCTTTCAAGACCGCCCTGACCAGCGGTCCAGACCACAGCAGCCCCCACCCCAGACAGGAAGGCATGGAGATCAGGAAGCTTGGTGAGAACCTGCCACTCCTACAGGCTCACCGTTGCTCCCATCACTCCTACCTAATTACATTCGGGAATTTACTAACCGATTTCCCCCCCCCCCCCCCTTGTAAGGGATTCACGGCGTTCAGTTCCCGAAAAACTGTCCGGGGCTAGAGCCACCCCAATCCAATCCAGGCCAGAAGGCCAGGTAACTTGACTCTCTGGATCCGACCAATAGCAGCACCCATCCTCACCAGAAGCACCCTTCCAGCACGGCTCAGACTCAGGCCAATACGCCGCCACCCAGATCCTAGGGCACCCGGCATGCCCCTACTGAAACCCGTCTTTCCAGGTACTAATCACGCCATCAGAGAGCGCTGCCTGCCACCCTCTTGGGCCAGAAACAGCGCCTCCTTTGGCAACTGATAAGAACAGATACTACACTTGATCTTAGCCAAAAGGCCTTAGCTCACCCAGTCACCAGACAACACCAGTGTAGGGTACATCAGGAATGATCTTTATTTGACATGTCACACAAATTTATACAGCCAGATGACTAAAACCTAACCTAATTAGCATGAGCTAATTATCTTAATCAACACTGGACTCCTTCATTCATTTGCAGGGTTAATTAGCACATACAACAATAGGTGAAATACTCCTTAGGCATCTGCGTCAAGCCAGACCAGCCATTATACATTACATTATATTACATTATACAAGAGAACAGACAGGCTGGAGTTGATGACATTAGCATCTGACAGCTTGTGTCCCAACAGTGTCATTCAGTGTATTGCTTATATGGCAAATACATATACAGAGTCTGTGTCTTGGGGGGCCAGCATGGACCTGAATCCAAGTAACACCAGCTCAGGGGTCCCCAGGCATGCAGCACAAAGAGCACCGTTCCCCCAAATGCCAGGGCCCATAATCGCAAGGCAATAGGCTCGCATTCAGTCCCCTCCAACAGCCTCTGTCCCGGCTAGGTCTGTCAAGTACTCAAATTGCAAGTCATGGGGTACGACTTGTCATGCAACTTTTCAGTCCCAAGTCGCAGGACAAGTCCCACAAGTGTGAAAGGGGCCTAAACTGTGCAGGGTTAGGAGATATTCATTTTACCTACAGGTAAGCCTTATTATAGTTAAGAATGACGAAGCGGGCAATATAACCACTTTAAAGTGATTTATAAAGTCGTTTGTTTTGTATTTTTTTATTTATTTATTTTTTTTTTTTTTAAGTTGCAGCCCTGGGAGAAAAAAAATTAAGTCAGCAGCTGCAAATACTGTAGCTGCTGACTTTTAATACAAGGACAATTGCCTGTACAGGTTGCCCGCAGCATCGGCACCCCAAGCTGAGCTGTCTGTTGGCTCCGGGTGCAGCCGCTGGTGTTTTGTCAAAATAGCCAATTCATTGAGATCTCCAATCACGTCACTTCCGGTTACTGTGTAAACGAAATGTAATTGGAGATTTACTCGAATTGCTGTTTTGACACAAAACCAGCAAGCGTGTACACTCCGGTATACGAAGAGTTGGCTGTTTTGACAGAACAGTGGCTAAGTAGGAAAAAGTTGTCGCTGCCTCCAGAGGCGGCCATGTTTTTGGTTAGTATCGGGTGGACTAACAATGTCCACTCATAATATCGTGTACCGGAGTGTATACGGTTCAATTACCTGTCTAGGGGGTGCACGCGTGTGCTGCTGGCACTGCTCTTCTGCTGTGATTAGTCTCAGCAGAAGCTGATTCGTGGGTGCCAGCCAATGGATGTCCAGCGGAAGTGACATGATTGGAGATCTTGAGGAATTGGCTATTTTGACAGAACACCGGCATCCTTACTAAGGGGAACAGGAAGTTACACAACCTGTTTCTTACTACACATGCGTGAGTCGCTCTGCGCTTTCTGAATGATCCTTCTGTCTTCTGGGACCTTTGTGTCTCCCAGAAGGCAGCGGGGGGCTGGAAAATTTGTAGATCGCCACACGATCTTACACGGAATTGGGAGATACCTGGTTTTGACAGGTAACTTCCCCCCCCCCCCCCCCAAATCTGGCAGCGTAGGGGAAAAGGGTGCGAACAAGCGGAGCTTCCACTTTTGGGTGGAACTCTGCTTTAAAAATAAAATACATGTTATACTAACCTGCTCTTTGCAATGGTTTTGCACAGAGCAGCCCAGATAGGGTCCCTTGTCGGAGGTCTTGGCCCCTCCCTCCTGTTGAGTGCCCACACAGCAAACAGCTTGCTATGGGGGCAGCTGAGCTGCAGCTTCCTGTGTCAATTCAGACACAGCCATGGCCCCACCCCCTCTCTTTCCCCATTGGCTCACTGAATTTGGCAGCAGCGGGAGCCAATGCACTGCTGTGTAAGCCAATGAGAAGGGAGAGTCTCGGGCAGGCGAGACACTCCCACGACATTGCTGCAGCGAGATGGGTTCAGGTAAGTATTAGGTGGGCTGTTGCACAAAGAAGGCTTTTTATCTTTATGCATAAAATGTATTAAAATAATAAACCTTCTGACTTTGCAATCACTTTACACACATGTATTGGGGTGTCTATGTACGAAAACGTCAATTGTGCTACACATGTAACATATTGCTACACACACCGGAGTAAGAGTAAAAATCCTATGGCCATTACTCATGGCTAACTCTAAACTGATGACCTCTAATGGCTTTGAACGTGTCACCTATGTAAAATGTAGGGTCATTTTAAGTATTGACACCATCTTTTAGATTAAAAAACTGATAATATATTGTCTGTTAAGGGCACACGTTCAGGGAAGCAGTACAATTAAAATAGGGTAGCAGTATTAATGCACACTAGGGCTAAAGTAGTCAATATTGAATATAAACTTTTAGTTCTTATTTAAATCTCTGTGGTTTCTTATCTATCTCTCCTTTTTTTTTCCCCAGTTCAGTTTGCCAATGGAACTATTCAGACGCCCAAAGATGTACGTTTCACTTTATATAGGAATGAAGACGCCAAAACCCCAGAAACAAAAAGGCAAAGAATTCTGGTATGATGGTGTGTGGACATTTAACAAATGTAGCATTTTTAAAGTTAATCTGTGCTGTGGAAATGCACTGCTGGGCGAGGGAGGAAGTCATGTGTGGCAGTGTTGAATGCCTAATCGGCTAATTGCCAAGCCCCAGCGCTGACATGCCAAAGAAAGGGGAGTAAGTCACATTATCCCCATACTCGGAAGTGGCAGGTATGCGCTGCCAGCAGCCTGAGAAAAGAAGGTTGTAACTAGAGGTTGTCCGATATGGGTTTTTCTCTGGCCGATATTTGGACCGGTATGTTAGGCCGATTTTTATTTTATTTATCTATTCTTTTTCTTCATCTCAAAATCTAACAATTAAGTAATAAGTGATACAGAAAATTTCTTAAATTAAACATTTATTAAACACAACAAGCCTCCAATCAGTGCACTTGTATGTATGATAAATAAATAAAAAAAAAACGATGTATATTAAATATTAAATACACAAAAACAGGTAATCAAAACTTTTGGACAAAAAAAAAAAATGGGCTAACTTTACTGTTTTTACGTTAAATTCATTAAAGTGTATTTTTTCCCCAAAAATTGTGTGTGAAAGACAACTGCGCAAATACCACGTGACATAAAATATTGCAACAACCGCCATTTTATTCTCTAGGGTCTCTGCTAAAAAAAAATATGTTTGGGGGTTCTTTAGTCTTTAAATGGTCTTCTACACACCAGAGTTCATTCCTTTTGATAAGTAGAAACATTGTATCACTTTGCTTCTTTTCAGCCATGTTCTCAGACTTGGCAGGCTGCCCAGATAGGGAGAGACTCAAGTCGCTCCGACGGGAGACTTCAGGCAACTTGCATTGACTTTTATTACAGAAGTAATTTGCGAGCTGCGATGTGTGGGGTCGCACAGAGTCGCCCCACAAGTCAGATTGCCCCTGTGTGAACCAAATAGTGCATAAATGAATCTCCCTAACTTGCAGCACAATCGGCTAATGCCGATTAATTAAAAAATGGCGAAAATCGTCCGATATACTGGTCGACCTCTAGTTATAACCTGCCTTGTTACCCTGCATAGCAAATCACAGGTCACTTTAACCGATTGCCGAGCACCCACCGCCATTTTACTGCGGCAGGTTGGCACAATCCCACAAGCCGTTGGTTCGCGGGATCGGGATAGCAGGTTGCGATGGCCGCCGATCACGGGCATGAGAGGCAGAACAGGGACCTGTGTGTGTGTGTGTGTGTGTGCATTTTTATATCGCTGATCTCTGTATAAATGCCAATGGTCCCAAAAATGGGTCAAGTGCCTGATGTGTCCGCCATAATTTCGCAGTCCTGATAAAAAATCGCAGATCGCCGCCATTTCTAGTTAAAAAAAAAAAAGAATAATGCTATAAATCTATCCCTTATTTTGTAGATGCTATAACTTTTGTGCAAACCAATCAGTATACACTTATTGCTTTTTTTTTTTTTTTTTTTACCAAAAATATGTAGATTACATATCGGCCTAAAGTGAGAAAAAAAATTGCTTTAAAAAAAAAAAAAAAGAGGACATTTATTATAGCAAAAAGTACAAAATATTGTGTGTGTTTTTTTTTTTTTTTTTTCAAAATTGTCAGTTTTTGCCAAATTGCAAAAAAAGGCCCGGTCATTCAACAGCCAAATTTTCCTGGGCTGCAGTGGTTAAAGCATATTTATAGCTGCCTTTTGGCCCTTCCACAATAATTTCTTTGATTTAATTTGTACTTGTATTCAAGTCTTTTGGCATAGTGGGAAAGACAAGTCATGTTGGGTTGTTACTGCTGTCTGAGCTCCTCTTGCTTACTGCCCAGATACTTACTGTTATCAGAAAAAAAAATTAGGGAATATTTCCTGTTTGGATGTAAACAGCAAAAAAAGCCTTAGGCCTCTTTCACACGGACGATCCATTCAGGCGGACCTGAACGGATGCTCCATAGACCTCTATGGAGCGTCGGATGTCAGTGGTGACATGTCTGCTGACATCCTACCCACGCCGATCCGAAAAAGTGGACGGAGGAAAAACCTACTTTTCCATCCGTGATCGGATGACGATGGAGTCTACGGTCCGTCTTCATCCGATCCCCCATAGAGGAGAGTGGCGCTCTGACAGGTCGGTCCCTGCACAGTGTGCAGAGACGGACCTGTCATCTGCCTGCTCAGCGGGGATCGACGGATCGATCCCCCGCTGAGCAGAGCGGGCTCCGTACACAGACGCGTCCGTGTGAAAGGGCCCTTACAGTTCTAACCCTTCTCCAAATTGCAAGATATTTTAGATTTTCTTTCATGCCTCCTCATTAAAGGGATTCACCATATTTCTTGTCTCTCTGACCACTAGGACAGGAAGTGAGAAATGTTCTTCCCAGCAAGGATATAGACAGCAAAAACCCTGACAGAGGTTCTAATCCTCCCCACTATATTCAAAGCCAAGGGAAAAAACATTTTTCATTTTCAGAGTTCCACTTTGCTTACACTTTCTATCCCAGCGTTCTATGGGTAATTAGGCAATGTATACTCTTATACTAATAAAGGGATGATTTGTTTAGTACTATAAAAAATTCTCTGTTGTAGCCTATTGAATTAAAAGGCTTTGTTCAGGAAGAAGTCAGTGCTTTGATCTGCAGTGCAACTTCCAAGCTGGCATGTGTCCCTGACCTAATTGTACCCATGGAAGAGATCTTTCCCTTCTCTCCCTTTGTCTGGCTATCTACAGGTAATAACACACTAATTGGTAGTATTTGTAACATGAGGGGGACATGCAAGTGAGTGATAGCCCATATTTTGTCACGTCTCTGAAGCTGTGTTTTGATAAATATCAGAATTGACTGATGTGTGTTTTTTTTTTTTTTTATTTTAAAATTTTTGTTTTTCTTTTTTTAGGCGGCGGACACAGACAGACTAAGTTATGTTGGAAATAATTATTCATCTGAAACTAAGACCAGCCCCCTGTGCAAGTAAGCAAATTGTTGACATTGTTGCATCTCATTACTGGTTTCAGCAAATAGTGCTATGTGGTCTTATAAACATAAAGCCCAAAAAGAAATGTGATTCTCCAAACTAATCGCTCTGTAACTGAAATAGATGGCACAAATTGCAAAAGTGTAGTTTCCATAGGTTTTTACAAAGAATATATTGTTGTAGAGCATGTATTATTAGTATTTTTTTTTTTTTTATTCAACAAATTAAATCCACATTTTACATTACACACTGTAAAAACGTTTACATTTCACCAGCCATTATGTCAATACTGGACACACTGCTGACATTTGAGCCAGCAGATAGAACCACAGAGTGCAGTCAGTACTAAGAATTAAAAGATAAGTTCACCTTTTAACAAAAAATAAGAAATGCACGCTTTTTTTTTTTTTTTTTTTTTTGCAGGTAAAAAAAATGTGCATTTACTTTTTTTTTTGTGTTGGGAGCCTGTGAAGCATTGCACCAGCAATTAGCAGATCGCTGTTACCATGCAGGACACCTGCAGACGTGTCAGTTCGTACCTCGTGTGTCTGTTTGCTCGTACCTCTTACGGGCAAGCAGATACTCTCTGAAAGGAAGTATGAATGAACTACCAGCAGTGCCATGGTAGTTCGTTGAGAACCACAAGCCAACAGCTGCAGAGGACTGTGAATGAGTGATGCAGCTGGAAAGGCGTAGCCCCGCATGGGCAAGTTGTTTTCAAAGATTGACAGTGGGTGTCTGGAGAAGATGCCTGCCGCTCTCACTGGGGAGGAGGGGGATTGACTGGAACTGCTGGAACATGTTACAT
Source organism: Lithobates sylvaticus (assembly GCA_028564925.1). Taxonomy (NCBI): domain Eukaryota; kingdom Metazoa; phylum Chordata; class Amphibia; order Anura; family Ranidae; genus Lithobates; species Lithobates sylvaticus. The sequence continues at coordinate 376,654,338 of CM053026.1, read as the reverse complement.
GTTCCACCCTAAATACTTATCCTTTTAAATGTCACATCCAAATTTGCCATGTGTACAAAAGCAGGAACATTTTCTGGAGACAATCTTCCTTTGAATTGCTATACAAGATCACATACAGCCAGCAGCTATTGCCTATGACCCTGACAGGATGACCAATGAGCACGTCCAAAAAAAAAAATAGAACAAAATTATGTTTTTTTTATTTTCCATACAACAGATTTGTAGCCAGACTGTCTTTTTTTTTCCCTTAATGCATTTTTAATACCTTTCCTTGTGCTTCCTGGTTTTATTTCAATGTCCGTTTGCTCAACATGAAATACATATATGTGGGCTTACCTGCAAAATAATTTGTAATTCTTTCCAGTTTCCACCCAGTCTTGAGATTTACACAACCTTACCAGGAAGCCAGCCTGATGATGTGATTGCAGTTAAGCAACATCGCTAGGTCACACATCATTCCCCAGCCTGTGATTGGGCTTGAAAGAGCAGTAAGAGATGAGGTAATCTCTCTGCTAAGGATGAGCTCAGGCGTATTTGCAAACCGCACATGAAGAGCCCACCAGGAAGTCGGCACTGCACAGCGCTGATTGCAAGCAGTGAGACATTGTCCCAATGTGTGGCTTCAGAGATCGGGAAATGTCTCACTGCTTGTGATTAGCGATGTGCAGTGCTGACTTCCTGGCGGGTTCTGCACATGCGGCTTGCGAACATGCCTGGGCTCATCCTTACTCTCTGCTACCCTTTCAAATCAATCCACATATTGCTGTTTGCTAGTGGTAAATGGGGTGGAGGGGAAGGAAGATTGCATTTCTGCAAGTTTGCTTTATTTGGGTATCTGGAATAGAAGTAACTGGAGGGTTAGTGTCAGGACAAGCCTGATCATTGGAGGAGAGCAGGCTGAGTTCCCAGCACAGCTAGAGAACTGACCATGGTGTGGTCCGTATTTAATAGGTAAGCCGAGGGACTGGCAGGAAACCAGGGATATCCTACAAAGGAAGTAATACAGAGAGAGCAGGATACTTTCTCATACAAGTACATGACACAGCAGGCACATATCAGGAATATGAAATGTTGAGGTTACAAACACTTTAACTTGTAGCCACCTATGGCTTTAGTAAAAACAATTTATGTATCTAAACCCTAGCACTTAGACCAAATAGGTTATTGCGTGTTCCTGTATTGTCCAAAACATTTAAACCTTTTTTCTGTTTTTCCTGCTTTCCAATAAAACATGTCTGGAGACCCGACCAAATCCATAGACCCCTTCTTTTATAGAAGTGACATTTCTTTCTTAATTTAGCTACAGCACATATGCCTGCTGACTGAATCTGGCCCGCCAGGCCGTTTCGTGTAGCCCTCGCACCCAGGGATTTTTTTCAGCTGGAACTGTTTTTTCTGTTTTTACAATGACAGCTTTTCTCTCAGTGGCTCTCGCAGATCCCTGCCTGCCCTGCACTCAGTGGGGACAAGGGAGATGCAGGTGCAGTGTGGGATGGTGCAGCACATGATGAGGAGCACTGCGATTTTCCCCTTCTGTTCCCGGATGCTTAATACAAAGATTTCTCTGCAAGGGAGGTACTAGGCCAGGTAGGTGAGATGCAAGGAAGCTTTAGGAGGGGGGAGGAGATGAGGGATGTGGAGGTAGGTTTGCGCAAAGATGGCGGAGAGTGGTGCAGAGGTCAGAGCTGAGGAGGGGGTGGAAGAGCCTGTGAAAGGGAGCTGAACCCTGCAGACTGAGCATAGCGCACCATAAACCATGCACTCTATATGTAGCGCAGTTTTTAACCCTGCACTCTGAAAACGGTACACCCCAGAAACATGCGCTCAGTAGGTAGCGCAACGCTGAACACTTCGTTCTGTGCATTGGGCACCCCTTAAGTTGCACTCTGTACATATCGCACCTCTTAACTCTGTACAAATTATCGTAAATGCCCCAAGGTGATCTAATTGTTTGCCACAGTTTTTGATAATGCTGGTATTAAGGGGGGTTAAAATGTGGAGCTTGGTAATGGCACACTAGATACATTAAAGGGTATCCTCCACCCTTTTATCTGGACAAAGAAAAAAAAAAAATTAAATCCTTCCTAACAGCCTCCTAATTGCTGCTGTTCCCTATGCATTTGTGTCCCCTGCTTTTGTGTAACATCCTCTGCCGCACATGGTTGCCAGCATGCAATTCTGTATACTTGAAACATCCATACACAGCCCTGGAAGGTGTGTGGAAGCACCGTTTGTGCAATGGCTCCTGACCATTGAATACCACCATCATGTGACAGCGCTGACCAATGAGAGTTTTTGCTTTCATCTCAGAAGTAAGTAGAGACTGTCATTGGTCATGCTGTCACATGACCGCGCTGACCAATGACTGGGAGTCATTGCACAGGTTTTGCTTCCAGTGCTGTGTATGGATGTTTCAAGTGTACGGAATCGCACAACCATGGGCGGCGGATGATGGTACACAAAAGCAGATAAGTGCACAAGGTACAGCAGCAGCTTTTTTTTTTTTTTGTCCAGGTACAAAGATGGAGATACCCTTTAAATGTATAGGCCATACACAGATGGAGGAGGAAGTGAATGGGGTAATGTCTGTCACGTATGGGGGGTGGGGGGAGAGGATAGAGATGAAGGGGTGCAAGACAAGTGAGGGGGGGGGGGGAAGGTGGTTATACAGATCACTGCACAGACAGAGAAGTAGGGTCCCGCAACCTTGTTTATCTGCTGCTCTCCAGATTTGGAACTAGTGAGTGAATGAGGCATTTATTCATTAGTTCCCCTTTTCCTCTTTTTTTTTTTTTCTTTTTGTGGAGGAGGTGGGCTTTCCAATGTAACCAGTACACTGTTTTTGTTTGTGATTGTTGTGCCCATAACAGAGATCACATGGAACATAGTCGCTTCAACCAACTCTGTACACTGTCTGTGATCTGAGTCACACAGTGTTGTGGTTTACAGCCATTAACAGATGCACTTGTCACCCAAGGGGGATTTTATAAATGGCTCTACAAATATAATCCTCTCCCACTTCAGTGTTCAGAAATGTGCTGTGATGCATGCATGCATGCATGCATACATACCACTGTTAAAATGTCAGGTTTCTGTGATGTAATAAAAAGAGACAAAGATAAATCATTTCAGTTTTTCCCACCTTTATTGTGACCTATAAACCAAAATCTTTTGGGGGGGAGTAAAAATATAAAATAATGTGGTTGCATAAGCATGCATACCCTCTTATAACTGGGGATGTAGCTGTGTTCAGAATTAAGCAATCACATTCAAACTCATGTTAAATAGGAGTCGGTACACACCTGCCATCATTTTAACCACTACGCGCCCGCGCTATAGCCGAAAGACGGGTGCAGCGCGGACGCTCCCTGCCGGGAGGACGTCCCTGGACGTTCTCCTGTTTACTTCCCTAATGCGCGCTCCTGAGAGCGTGCATCGGGGAAGTTCTGTGCTGGCCGTGTCTGTCAGGTCCGCCTAAAAAGCTGACAGGCGGACCTGAACGGATCGTTCGTGTGAAAGAGGCCTACGATTAAAGTTTTGGAATGGCCCAGCCAGAGCACAGACCTGAATCCAATTTAAAAATCTGTGGGGTGACATGAAGAGGGCTGTGCACAGGAGATGCCCTCGCAATCTGACAGATTTGGAGTGTTTTTGCAAAAAAAGTGTGGAAAATATTGCCAAGTCAAGATGTGCCATGCTGATAGACTTGTACCCAAAAAGACTGAGTGCTATAATAAAATCAAAAGGGTCTTCAACAAAGTATTAGTTTAAGGGTGTGCACACTTATGCAACCATATTTTTTTTATTTTTACTTCCCTCCACCTAAAAGATTTCAGTTTGTTGTTCAGTTGAGTTGTACAGTTTATAGGTCACATTTAAAGGTGGAAAAAGTTCTGAAATGATTTATCTTTGTAATATTTTTTTTTTTTTTTTTTTTTTTTTACATCACAGAAACCTGACATTTTAACAGGGGTGTGTAGACTTTTTATATCCACTGTAAGTGGTTAATTTCCTACTTAACCTCATAGACACCCATGCACACTGCAGCTTATAAACTCAAGTTTTTGTGAGTTTGGGCATTTTTCTTTCTTTTTTTTTTTTTTCTTTTAAAAGCTCTTAAACTCCCCTCCTGGACGTTTTTAGCAGTTTATCAGCAGAGGAGTTTATAGGCTGTTTTCTGAATCGCGTTCAGGAGCAGTTCTTCTGACCATAAACGTGCATAAACTATAGGCACTTTTAGCACTTCAGTGTTTATTTCAGTGGCCAGAATAAATGAAAATTCTGGCCAATGAAATAAACTCCAATTTCTGCTAAACTCTGATAAACTCACCTAAGCTGCATTTTTTTTTTTTTTTTTTTTTTTTTTTTTTTTAAAACGCCAATTTTCTTCTGTCAGGATAAACGGGGTTTACAAGAAACCAGTATGCCTGAGACCTTAGGGCCAGGGTCCAGTTTAGAAAGAATTAGATGCAGCGCCTACCCATGGAACTCAGGACATCCTCCTCGGCAGTTGGTATGTTGCTCAGACTAGAGTCTGCGCAGTGTGATTACTACAACACGCAACAGCATCTTGCATCATCTAGGTGGAAATTAATTCTCTGCAGAGAGCCCTATTCCTCCCTGTACACAGTGAATCCCAGGACCCAGGTATTTCTCTGCAGCTGTACAGTATAATTGTATGTACCGTATTTACTCGAGTATAAGCTGAGTTTTTCAGAACTTTTTTTTTTTTTTTTTTTATTGTGCTGAAAGTGCCCCCCTTGGCTTATACTTGAGTTGTAGGCAGACAAACTCAGAGGAGGACGCGAGAAGGCGCTGAGAACGCCTGGTGACACTTAACCCTTACTTTGCTTGTTTTTACTGTTTTTAAATGTACGAGTCCTACTTTTATACTCAATAAACTGTCTACATTTTAAACATACTACACTAGTGGAGGCTTCCCTCTCTCTCCCTTTCCTTCCCTTGGCATGGTGCAATTTTAACTTGGAGATATTAAGCACTTTAGGTCCGGGATTTTAGGGCTCTTAAAGAAGGATCAGGCTGGACCCCGCACTAGGATACCTTGACCTCTGTTATCTGTACCCTGGGGCATATTTGAACACCCCCAAAAGGCTTATCTTACTCTACCTTAAGGTGAGAGTTCTGGGAGACCAGAAAAGGATACATTCAGAAATAGATGAATACCAGCGTGAATACAGTCCTATGTCAGCAATATAGAGAAATACACCTACACGCATAGAACATCTGCTGAATTAATTCTGGAAATACTCAACAATACGCATTAGAGAGCCATTATTCCATTTCTATTCACACATAGAGGATTGGCATTCTATATATTCTATGATATGATGACATTTATTTCTCATCTGATTTCTCTTTTTATCCATTGATTTGGACATTGATACATACCAGGACTATTTTTATTCATCTATTTATTTTTTTCACGTATTGATTTTTAACATTCCTCATTTTTATTTATTGTTTCACTTGAAGCACGGATATATTCGAGTTTTATTATTTATATCACGAATTACTGGATTTTTAGCACATTATTTTATTTCTTTATTGATGTTTTCTCACTCAATTGATTTTTACCACTTTATTGATTTTTTTTTTTTTTTTTTTTTTTACTCATTCATGAACCACTTATGAAGTATTGGGACATTTCATTTTGAGATATCGTGTAGTTATACATCTTAATGAATTATTGTGATATTCATTTTTAGCTATTACACCTGACGTCATTCATCTTATTTATTTATATTATCTTTATCCTTTATGCACTTTATTCTGGCATTCTTTTGCACTAGTTAATCTGTATGCTAGGACATTTATACTAGACAACCGTCACTATCTATTTGTCCTTGTATATCTTTACCAGATAACTGCCACTGTACTTTGCCTTCATCTCCTTCCTCACCACTTAGTCTAGCGCCCCTTGTGGGATCTAGCTAATATTGCACCTTATTCATTATTTTACAAATATTTTATTTGTATTCAGTTTGTGCGACATCTTTTTACTATATTTATCCCTTAAAGTGCTTTCGTGATCACTATTCATTTTGCTGCAAACACTCATAGTTATTATCTCTATCTTGACTTACACATTACTCAAAGTAGCGCGAGGGATTCACTTATACACATTATACTTGAGTCAAGCACTTTTCTGCAGCAGAAAATTACATTTTCCGACCCGATCTTGGGGCCCCGTATCTCGGGGCCTTTTAGTGCTAGGAACCCCAAATGTGCAAACCAAGTGGAACCAACACTACAACATATCCAAATATGGGGTTCCTAGCACTAAGTGGCCCAGAGATACGGGGCCCCAAAGCAGTTTTGCGTGGCAACCAATCCCCTTCCAGGTTTTATTGTCAAAGCTTAATTGAGCTGAAGTTAGAAGCAGATTGGCTACCATGCACAGCTGCACCAAATTCTGTGTGCGCAAGTTTTTTAGTAAATTTCCCCCACAGTGTACAGATTACTGTCTTCTACTGTTATCCTTTAGGCAACTCCTATGGGGTTGATTTGCTAAAACTGGAGTGTGAAAAAAATGGTGCTGTTCTCCATAAAAACTATTGAGCTTTCATTTATTTTTTTTATTTTTTTTGTCAAAACTTAATTTAATATGCTGAAGTTAGAGACTGGCTGGCTACCATGCACAGCTGCATCAGAGTTTGTTCTCCAGCTTTAGTAAATCAACCCCTAAGTGTATTAGTTCAGATAGGCATAATTAAAGGAGAATGTTAATTTTGCGTTGCTGCAGTAATAGTCTGGTGTGCTCATCCGCTGACACCCGATATCCCATAGGGATACATGTATGTCCGTTTTTCATCCGAAAACGGATGGATGAAAAACGGACATACGGACCGTCCGTGTGAAAGAGCCCCAAGAGTAGAAAGCTGCACAGCAGGCAGAGTGCATGTATAAACATATAGATTGTTGCTTACTGGAGTTCCGCTTTAACTGTGGTATATGATGGCAAATCAGCCTTGAGAAACAATGTTAAATACTTGTTTTCTGTTTTCATTATTTGCCAGGTATTTTATTGGGGTTCTGAATAAAGCAACTGGAAAGATGGAGGTGTATGATGCTGAGCATATCAAGATGCGGCCAGTGTTGGAAACTGACAATAGCAGTGAGATACAAATACTTTTAGTACAACTACAAGATGTTAATTGTTTTGCTTTTCATATAGCTGTGCTTTTCTTAGACCTTCTCTGCTAATTTGCTTTACATTTTTTTTTTTTTTTTTTTTTTTTTTCTTTTTCTTTTTTTATATTTGATAACGTCTGTTCTCCTGAATTGCTTAAAGTCCTAGTGTTTTGTTTTTTGTTTTGTTTTGTTTGTGATTTATTTGTGCACATATCTTGGCCAAAGTTCTTCGTTCCACACTATGTGCCCAAACTCATTAGTGACTCCTAGATGCCAGGTTTTCAGATCGTAGCTAAAGACATAAAGGGTCAGTCCAAGTATGCCCCCCCCCATAAAGACTTATGGAGTTCTATGATTTAATTACAACAGAAAAAGATACATACCATTGCTAAAAGCCAGAAAAAGCTATCGTATCTCAGACAGGGAACCCATTTTTTATGATCATTTTTTGTTAGTTTCATTTATGACAGGGGTGTCCAAACTTTTTTCAGAGAGGGCCAGATTTGATAAAGTGAATATGCGTGAGGGCTGACCGTTTTCCCTGACATTCTTTGAACCATTAAAATTCGGCCTAAGCCCCTGTACACACAGTCGGAAATTCCGACCACAAAATCCGTCTGATTTTTTCCAACGGATTTTGTCCGACACTGGTGTTGCATACACACGGTCGGACAAAGTTGTCGGAAAATCCGATCATTCTGAACGTGGTGACGTTCGTTGCATACAACGGAACTACGTAGAGGCTATTAGCCAATAGCTTTGGTCTCATAATTTGATCTGAGCATGCGTGGCACTTTGTCCGTCGGAATTCTCTACACACGATCGGAAAAAGTCAGATCGGATTTTGTTGTCGGAAAATTTGAGAGCAGGATCTTAAATTTTTTTTTCGTCGGTAATTCCGACGGAAAAAGTCCGCTGGAGCCCACACATGGGCGGATTTTCCGACAACATTGTCCGATCGGACATTTTCCGTCGGAATTTCCGACTGTGTGTACGGGGCATAAGTGTGTTCGTCCGAGAACTAATACACTGCCCAACAAGAATTATCTTACTTTTGTGGGTGTGTGTGGTGTGGGTGTGTGTGGTGAAGTGATGAGCTTGGGCATCTTATTTGGATATACCGTTTTTTATCGGTGTATAACACGCACCTTCCCTTTAAGAAGGGAAGTTTTCAGGGGAAAAAAATTCAATTTTAAATAAGGGTCAGTGCCCACGAATGCAGCCTGATCGATGCCCATCTGCAGCCTCGAAGGGGTCAGGGAGGGGAGGCGAAACGAGCACCAACAGATTACATACAGGAGAATCTCCTGTTTACTCAGCGGCCTCTTTAATACAATGTCCCGCATTCTATGATGGAACAGTCATCCAATGGCAGCCCAGGAGACAGGACTTCCTATTACAGATGCCCCCTCCCTATCTCTTCTGAGGCAGCGCTGATAAATACGGTATATATCTTTTGTGGCCCTGGGGGGGGGGGGGGGGCGTATTAAACCGAAACGCGGGCTGGACTTTGGACATGCCTGATTTTATGAAGTAAACTTTGAGGACTGTCTTCTTCTACCCTCAGGTGAGTGAACTCCAGTTTCCATTTCTATAATTTCTGCACTCACTAAGTGGCGATGCATGCTTCTCAATTCACAAGCTAGCTATGTGATTCTCTTGGTGGTCCTCAGAGGGTTGCCAGGAAATATTTAGGCAAGACCAGGACCGAATACTGTCTAGTATGCCTTCTACTCTAAATGGAATATGCACAAAAGGACAATGTTCTGCATGAGTTATTAAAAATAAAAGCTTTATGAATAACACTGTTAACTTGCAACATTTATTTATTTTTGCAGTGAGTAAGCAAATCGAAGATGTGACAGACCCGTCAACAAGAACCTACAGAGAAAAGGTTTGTTCTACAGCTTTTACATTTTTATTTTCTTCATACTTGACACCCTTTCAATTGCAAGCTGAATTTATCTTAAAATTCTGTCTATGATGTCTGAGGACATCATATTACGTCCACTCGGGGGGGGGGGGGGGGGGGGGGGGGGGGAGTGGTTATCACTTTTCCCCTGAGTGGACGTAATATAATGTCCTCAGATTGAAGTGATTATATCGGGATGATGCCTGCAGCTACAGGCATGTCCCGGTATCAATATTTTCAGCCACCTATGCTCGCTCATGTAGAAGTGGTCGAGTGGCTGTTACGCAGCGGCGTAAGTGGGTGCTGCCCTGATCGGATGGGAGAGCCTGGGACCGCTCCTGCCAGTGGCATCCATTGTTCCTACCTCCTGTGAGATCAGAAACCAGGAGCGACACAGACTTTGTCACTTCCAGTTTCTTTTGTTTACCTGCTTGTTAAAAGCATCTGATCAAACCAGTCTTTTTGCTCAGATGCTTTGGAGACCAGAGGAGAGATCTGGAGTCTAATAGACCGCATATCTCTCCATAAAGAGGACCTGTCAGAGCCTATGCTATCGCAAGCAACAAAAAAATTAAAAGGACAGTGTTAAAAAAAAAAAAAAAAAAAGCCTCCATCCCCTTGTGCTCATGCGTAAATGCGAACGCCTATGTACACTGTGATTGCACCACACGTGAGTTATTGTCACGAATGTCAGAGCGGAGGCACTCATTCTGGATCTGTGGTCTAGCTTTAACCTGGAAAGGCTTTAAAAAGCATTGCCTATGGAAATTTTTAGGTATCGTAGTTTAGTGCCGTTCTATGGGCATACACAATTTTAAAGTGCAACATGTTCGGTATCTATTTACTCAGTGTAACATCATCATCTTTTATATTTTTCTTAAAAAAAAAATAGTGTTTACTAAAATTCATCAAAAAGTATTTTTCCTACAAAGAAATTGCGTTTTTAAAAACCGCTGCGGAAGTACTGTGCAACACAAAAAAATTACAAGTTGAGGAAAGTGGAAAGATAGCGCTGGACATGTAGGTTTATTTTTGCTGGTATTGTTATCTTAAGGTATTACTGTTGGTGTAAAATATCTGGTTTCTGGGCAGACGGCTTCCACACCTCTGAATCTCCTCGGCTTGTAGTGTGATGTAAAAATAATTGAAATTGAAGCACCACGCCACTGCTTGGATGTCCAGATACAACTTTATTCCATTAAAGGTCAGGGGCACAATTCAAACGCGTTTCGGGGGTCTGCCAAACCAAGCTGCTGAATAGGCCTGTGCTTTGAATTAACAGCGTAACAAATACCATTGTAGGACCAGTTCACTTCTGGTTTGTTCACTTTGTTGCCAGTCAAGTCCTGATGAAGGGGGCACTTAGACCCCCGAAATGTGTTGGATACTTTTTGAATTGTACCCCTGATCTTTTAATTTACCTTTTTTATTTGTATAATTTTTTTTTTTTTAAGTTATTCTTTAGCAAAAAAAAAAGCATGCATTTTACATGTATTTGAGAAGTGTAAAAATTGGCCCGGTAGGCAATTAGTTATTGCAAATCTATTACAAACCTCAGCAATTCAAACTGAGCATCAGAGATTACCTTCTGATTTATGTGGGGGTTTTTTTTTTCTTAATAAGGGATGACTTGCCCGGGTTTGTGCCAGTTTTTTTTTTTTTTTTTTTTTTTTTAGAAGGGAAGAATTCAATAACTCCCCATCAATTTTGCCAATAGAACTGCAGACCTCAGATGCAGCCATCCCAGTGTTACAGCATGAGCAAGACAGTGATTACAGCTTGTGCTTTTCTGGTGTTTCAGTTATTATGTTCATGTTCCACCTGGTCAAAGAAAACCATGGCTATTTATGCCCTGAGCTCAATTCATGCAAATGTCATTTCCTTAAGGATTTTTAAAAAGCTAACATTAATAAGGCTTTTTAAATGATAACCATGCCAATAGCTACATTTCAAGCTCTGCAATAGGTATATAGTGTGCAGTAAAAGTATAAATGGCTGAATTCTAATTAGATTCCATTCATTGAACTGCATGTCCTGTTCAGCACATGTGGACACTGTTTTAGAGCTAGGCAGTACACCTTATGCCCCGTACACATGGTCGGATTTTCCGACGGAAAATGTCCTATCGGACAATGTTGTCGGAAATTCCGACCGTGTGTAGGCTCCATCAGACTTTTTCCGTCGGATTTTCCGATGGACAAAGTTTTTTATCTCCTGCTCTCAAATATTCCGACAACAAAGTCCTATCGGACTTTTTCCGATCGTGTGTAGCGAATTCCGACTGACAAAGTGCCACGCATGCTCAGATCACATTACAAGACCAAAGCTATTGGCTACTAGCCTCTACGTAGTCCCGTCGTAGGCAACAAACGTCACCACGTTCAGAATGATCGGATTTTCCGACAACTTTGTCCGACCGTGTGTATGCAACACCAGTGTCGGACTAAATCCGTCTGAAAAAATCCGATGGATTTTGTAGTCGGATTTTCCGACCGTGTGTACGGGGCATTAGTGTAAGATATGCATGGGGCTAGTGATTAGCCTGTTTCAGACCCTATCCTCCATCTTCCTTGCAGTCCACTGCCTGCATTGGCTCCATATAGCCCAGATAGTCTAGCACAGCCTTTTTTCAACCTTTTTTAATGCAGAGGAACCCTTAAAATTAAAATAACTTCCTGGCCTCAGGGAACCCCTGCTAAAAATGACTATCTACAACTCGTGATACATTAGTGTGATGATCAGTGTGAAGAATGACCCCCTTACAGATGGCTAAAAGCATCCATGTGTCAGTGGGAACATGTCTGAGAAGCAGAAGTTGGTCTAGGATTCCATGGAACTTGGGTTTATAAACCTTGCTCCAGCATATACTTACTGTGTTGCAAAGCCCAGGGATTTTTTCTTTTTGTCTGTTGCATACTTTTCATCACTTCGTGTCTGGTAAAAATGTTTGGCTGAGACAATAAATGAGGAGAAATCTTTCTAATGGCGCAGCGGCTAGAGTAAAACTTGACAGGGGTTCTAATCCTTCCCCACTGTAATAATAAAAAAATAGAAATAATACAAATTTTTTATTTTTTTTTGTTTAGCTTGGCAGTAAGTTATTTTCAGTTATCCAAAACTTTAGGTAAAGTACAGCAACAAGATGACAGATTTTTGTTTTTGCATCTGCAGTTAGCACTATTTAGGGGCAAGTTATGTCAAGCTAAAAGTGTGTTGTATTTTTATTTTTTGTATTTTATTAAATTTTTTGCCTGAACATCAGCTAATTAATTTTAGGCCTCACGCATACTGGGCATTTGAATTTCTTCCCTGAATGCCTTTTTACTCCTGCACACGTTTTAGAGGCTTCAAGTTTTTTTTTTTTGTTTTTTGTATAGATTCCATTGGCCAGAATATTTATTCTGGCCATTGGATTGAACGCTCAAGCTTTTAAATATGTTGAGTGTTGAGCGTTTTTCTGTTTTCCACCCAAAAGCTCATCTACTGAGCGCGCTGGTGATGGTTTTATTTATTTTTTCCCTGCCTGTAAACGCTTCTTTTGTAATAAGCCTATAAACACAGAGGTGTGTGTTTTTTACAGGCAGCTTTTACATGCATTTGGCCTTTTTTATTTTTTTGTATTTTTGTCCTTAATCGGTAACGGGTTAGAAACTGCTAATCTTAGGCCCCTTTCACACTGGGGCGGTGAGCCGCAGTGACGGTAAAGCAGCGCTATATTTAGCGCTGCTTTACCGTCATTTTCGGCCGCTCGCGGTGCGGTTTTACCCCCCGCGAGCGGCCGAAAAAGGGTTAAACACCCCCCGCAGAGCGCCGCCGTAGCAGCGCTTTGCGGTGGTATTGCAGCGGTTTCACCGCGGTGTCCCATTCTAATCAATGGGAAGGAGCGGTATAGGAGCGGTGAACACACCGCTCCTATCCCGCTCCAAAGATGCTGCTAGCAGGACTTTTTTGTCATCCTGCTAGCGCACCGCTCCAGTGTGAAAGCCCGCCGACTTTCACACTGGAGTTAAAGGGGCAGGATTTTTTCATGCGGTGAACAGGCGCTATTTTTAGCGCTGCACCGCATGAAAAACGCTTAGGTGTGAAAGGGGCCTAAGTCACAACCTTGCTTCCTGATTTAAATTCAGCATTATTTTTTTGCTAACTCTGCATGGTAGCAAGGTCACTATAATGTCACCTTGGTACATAACCTCTCTTATGTAGATCCAAACCAATAACATGGACAGTAGCATGTTGTAATCCTAAGGTATTTACATTTTAACAGGTGGATGCACTTATAGAAGCTTTTGGTACCAATAGACAGAAACGTGCTTTGAGTTCTCGAAAACTGAACCAAGTTGGCAGTGAAACCCTGAATAAAGCAATGGTGAAAGCAGCAGAAGAGATCATTGAGAACAAAGGAAAAACAGGCAAGGACATTCTTTCTCTTTAAACAGGGCTTTCTGATAAAAATAAATTAATTAAACTCCTATTTCTTTAATATATCAAGTATGTTCACTTACAATTTTCTTTTCTCACTTGTTCACTAATGGATGACCAGTTTCCTAATAACATTTTTACAAATCTAATTCTTCTCTACAGAGCTAGTGAAAGAAGCGATGGACACAAATGAAGAGTTGGCATCTATCTTTTTGCCTTCTTGTGATGCTAGTGCAGATAAACCAGAAAACGTCTACAAATTTGATGACCGTATCCTTTTATTGTATGGAATGAAGTCTTTCTGTAGTGACATCTCTGACACAGAAAATGCTTTGGCTGATACTTTTAGCTCTGCATGTACCTGTCAGAATATAGAGGCATGCTGTTTTATGTGACAGCATCTAACTTTTGGCTTTCCTACATAAGCTATTTGGTTCTAGGTTTGTAATATCTTTACAGAAATATATTTTGATTGCTGCACTAATGGGAAATATGTTTAAAATCCTATGCCGATGTGTTCCCATATTTCATATAGTTGCAGTGCCTTGAAAAAGTATTCATACCCCTTGACATTTTTCCACATTTTGTTTTGTTACAACCAAAAACATAAATGTATTTTAGTGGCACATAATTGTGAAGTGGAAGGAAAATGATTTTCCAAATTTTTTACAAATATAAAAGTGTGGCGGCATGCATTAGTATTCAGCCCCCTTTACTCTGATACCTCTAACTAAAATCTAGTGGAACCAATTGCCTTCAGAAGTCACCTATTTGGTAAAGTCCACCTGTGTGTAATTTATTCTGAGTATAAATACAGCTGTTCTGTGAAGTCCTTAAAGGTTTGTTAGAGAACCTTAGTGAACAAAAAGCACGATAAAGGCCAAGGAACACACCAGACGGGTCAGGGATAAAGTTGTGGAGAAGTTTAAAGCAATTTAAATATACCAAGCTTTGAAAATCTCACAGAGCACTGTTCAATCCATTATCTAAAAATGGAAAGAGTATGGCACAACTGCAAACCTACCAAGACATGACCATCCACCTAAACTGACAGGCCGGGCAAGGAGAGTATTAATCAGAGAAGCAGCCAAGAGGCCCATGGTAACTCTGGAGGAGCTACAGAGTTTCACAGCTCAGGTGGGAGAATCTGTCCATAGGACAACTATTAGTCGTGCACTCCACAAATTTGGCCTTTATAGAAGAGTGGCAAGAAGAAAGTCATTGTTGAAAGAAAGCCATAAGAAGTCCTGTTTGCAGTTTGTGAGAGGCCATTTGGGGGACAAAGCAAACCTGTGGAAGAAGGTGCTCTGGTCAGATGAGACCAAAATTGAAAATTTTGGCCTAAAAGAAAAACTCTGTGTTGTGAAAAACTAACACTGCACATCACCCTGAACACATCATCCCCACAACGAAACATGGTGGTGGCAGCATCATGTTGCAGGGATGCTTTTCTTAAGCAGGGACAGGGAAGCTGGTCAGTTGATGGAGCCAAATACCGGGCAATCTTAGAAGAGAACCTGTTAGTGTGCGAAAGACTTGAGACTGGGGCGGAGGTTCACCTTCCAGCAGGGCAATGAACCTAAACCTACAGCCAGAGCTACAATGGAATGGTTTAGATCAGGGATATGCAATTAGCGGACCTCCAGCTGCAGAACTCCAAGTCCCATGAGGCATAGCAAGACTGACAGCCACAAGCATGACACCCAGAGGCATGATGGGACTTGTAGTTTTGAAACAGCTGGAGGTCCGCTAATTGCATATCCCTGGTTTAGATCAAAGCATAATTATGTGTTAAAATGGCCCATTCAAAATCCAGACCTAAATCCAATTGAGAATCTGTGGCAAGACTTGAAAATTGCTGTTTACAGATGCTCTCCATCCAATCAAATAGAGCTTGAGCTATTTTGCAAAGAAAAATGGGCAAAAATGTCACTCTCTAGATGTGCAAAGCTGGTAAGGACATAACCAAAAAGACTTGTTGTTCTACAAAGTATTGACTCAGGGGGGCTGAACACAAATGCACGCCGCACTTTTCAGATATTAACCACTTCAGCCCCGGAAGGTTTTACCCACTTCCTGACCAGGCCATGTTTTGCGATACGGCACTGACAATTTAACTGACAATTGTTCGTGTGACGCTGTACCCAAATAAAATCTATGTACTTTTAAATTGAGATTTCTTTTGGTGGTATTTGATCACCTCCTGCGGTTTTTTATTTTTTGCGCTTTTTTACCCTTACTAGACAACCTGTAAGCTCCACAGGTGTGTTTGTCTCCCTTGGTGGTGGGGAAGATGGGGGGTAACTAGGACCCTGGTGGTGGTGGTCAAAGTTATAGCACCCCCTGGTGGCCCTCTGTGTGTATTGCTGGTGGTTAAGGGGAGTCTGACTGCTCTCTTTTATGTTTGTCTTTTTTCAGAGCAAGTCTGCTGAGAAAACCAAATCGCCCCACAATTCAAAGAGAAAATGCCCTTCGTGCAGAGCCACAATGGGGGAATCGTGGTCCAAAGCACTCTGTAGGGAATGTATAGAGGGGCTAGTGAGGGAGCAGTCAGCGGAGCAAAATACGGAGTTAGCTGCGTCCGTCAAGGAACTAGCAAACACCGTACAATCTTTTAAAACGCTCTTCTCTAGTTTTCAGTTTCCGCAGACTCAGATTAACCCTCCACCAGCACAGCAGAGTGTTGCGCCAAGCCTAACGGATGCTCCCTCGGCGAGTGGTGAGAATCCGGGGGGCTCTAGAGAAGAGATTGAGGAGGAGCCAGATAGCGTTGCTTCTGATTCCCAAGGGGAATCCGAGGGAGAGGAGGTGGATGGCGAGTCCACGAGAACCTCTCGCTACAAGCTTTCTCTGGAGGAAGTGGAAGAGCTTTTGGGAGCTATTCACACCACTTTGGGAATCCAGGAAGAAAGGAAAAAGCTATCGCTCCATGACCAAATGTACAGGGGCTTAGGGGAACAGAAAAGGAAAGTGTTTCCGGTCCATGAAGTACTGGTCGACGCCATTAAAAAAGAATGGCAGGACCCGGAAAGGAAACCATTCTTTTCAAGAAGTTTGAAAAGGAGGTTTCCTTTTGCAGAGGAGGAAGCTCTAGTGTGGAATAAAATTCCTAAACTAGATGCGGCCTTCTCACAGGTCTCTAGGCACACCGACCTTGCCTTTGAGGATATGGGAGCCCTCCCAGATCCTATGGATAAAAGGATGGACTCTTTATTGAAAAAATCCTGGGATTCATCAATAGGCAACCTCAAACCCGCCATGGCGTCCACAGTGGTGGCACGGAACATGGAGTACTGGTTGACGCAAATTAAGGCGCACATTGAGGCAGGAACTCCTAAGGAAACAATCCTGTCTTCCTTTCCTATGCTCCTTAATGGAGTAGCTTATCTGGCTGACGCCTCAGCGGAGTCAGTAAGGATGTCAGCAAGGTCAGCAGCCTTGTCCAACTCAGCAAGGCGGGCCCTTTGGCTTAAGACGTGGCAAGGAGATAGCGCGTCAAAAGTCAAGCTCTGCGGTATTCCCCTCACAGGGGACTTGTTGTTCGGTCCTGGCTTGGAGGCCGTCTTGGATAGGACGGCCGACAGGAAAAAGGCCTTTCCTCTCAAAAAGAAATTTGCAGAAGCCAAAAGGAGGGTTCAACCCAGGAGGAAGTTTGAACCTCCTAAAAATGAGCAACAGAAAAAAGTTTGGCAGAAGGGCAAAGGGCGTGGGGGAGCTATTTTTCGCCCTCCTGAACAGCCCAAAAAGTCTAAATGACGGAACCAAGGTGGGAGGAAGACTGGGATACTTCCTCCCACAGTGGGAGTTGATCACCTCCAACCATTTTATTTTGGAGATTATAAGGAGGGGTTACAGGTTGGAGTTTTCAAAACCCCCACCTCTCAGGCTTCTGGTCACCACGCTACCAAAATGTGCAGAGAAGGCTTCAGCTCTTCTTTCCTCTCTACAGGAGTTGGAGGAACAAGAGGTGGTAACCCGAGTTCCGGTGGAAGAGACAGGCAGGGGCTTCTATTCCCACATCTTTGTGGTCCGCAAACCATCGGGAAAGTTCAGACTTATCCTGAACTTGAAGCCCCTGAACGTCTCGGTTACATACAGGAAGTTCCGAATGGACTCGATCTATTCGGTAAAAGCACTTCTTCCCCAGAATTGCTTCATGGCGTCCATAGACCTGAAGGATGCCTATCTGCACATCCCATAGCAGAGGGGTACCAGAAGTTCCTCAGGTTGGCGGTGAAGACCCCAGAAGGGATAGTGCATCTACAATTCAGGGCTCTTCCCTTCGGGCTATCTTCTTCCCCCCGTATATTCACCAAAGTCATGGTGGAGGTTCTGGCCTTCTTGCGACTCAGAAACATCGCAATAGTCGCATATCTAGACGATCTGCTCCTATTTGCTTCTTCCCCAGAGCAGCTGTCCAGAGATCTGCAGGTAACAAGGGAAATCCTCGAAAATCTAGGATGGCTCTTGAACCTGGAAAAATCCAGCCTGACCCCATCGCAGAAAATCATCTTCCTGGGCTACAGGTTGGATTCAACAAAACAAAAAGTTTTTCTTCCGGAAGAAAAAAATCCAGAAGGTGGACAGGGCGATGTTGCTCTTGCAGGGCAATCAACAGATCTCAATAAGGAAAGCCATGTCAGCCCTAGGGCTATTGACATCCTCGCTCCCAGCAGTACAGTGGGCAGGGCTGCATTTTCGCCCTTTACAACTGTTCATACTGGGAATTTGGGACCACAGTCAGAATTCCCTGGATGCTCTGATAGAGGTACCAAGTCAGGTAAAGAGGTCACTTTGGTGGTGGAGAAAAGGGGCCAATCTTTCCCAGGGTTTGGAATGGGTCCTCCCGGTATCCAAAACCATCACGACCGATGCAAGCGGCACAGGTTGGGGAGCTCATCTAGGTTCCCGGATGGTTCAGGGCACCTGGCTAAAGCAAGAGGCAAGGGAATCCTCGAACTGGAGGGAGCTGAAAGCCATAGAGTTGGCGCTCAGAGCCTTTCAGGAAGAACTCCAGGGTCAACACGTGAGAGTCAGGTCAGACAACTCCTCTGCAGTAGCATACCTCAACAGGCAGGGAGGTACCAAAAGCAGGTCTCTGTGGAGCTTGACAAGCACCATTCTCAGGTGGGCCGAGACAAATATTCTGTCCCTGTCGGCGGTACATCTAAAAGGGGATCAAAATCAGGTTGCGGATTTTCTCAGCAGGAGAAAGCTGAGAGAAGGCGACTGGATTTTGAACCAGGATGTCTTCAAGGCAATTACCCAGAGGTGGGGGATGCCTTGTATAGACCTCTTCGCTTCAAGGGAAAACAGAAAAACAGATCTGTTCTTCTCCCTGAGCAGATGGGACGGAGCACTTGGAGTGGACGCACTGGCTCAGAGCTGGGAGTTCTCCAAGTGCTATGCCTTCCCCCCTCCTGTACTAATTCCAGCAGTACTGAGGAAGCTACAGTTGGAGAGCACAACTCTCATTCTGATAGCACCTCATTGGCCCAGGAGGCCGTGGTTTTCCATCTTGAAGAGTCTGGCAGTGGAACCCCCGTGGATTCTGCCATTCCAGGAAGATCTTCTGTCCCAGGGTCCAATCTGTTGTCCTCAGGTGGAGCGGTGGAACCTGGCTGCTTGGCTACTGAGGAGGAATTGCTGAAGGGTAAAGGGTTCTCAGATCGGTTGGTGTCAACCCTACTAAGTTGCAGAAAAAAGGAGACGCAAGCTATCTACCTGAAAGTGTGGAAACGCTTTAATAGTTGGTGTGCGGATAGTTCCTTCGACACAAGCAGTCCGGTAGCGGTACTGGAATTTCTGCAAGCGGGGGCAGACAAGGGGTTGGCTGTTAGCACACTGAAAGGACAAGTGTCTGCTTTAAGTGTATATTTGGAAAAACAGTTAGCTTTAGATCCCTGGATATCTAGGTTTTTTAAAGCTCTGAACAGGCAGAGGCCAGTAAGAGTATCCTCTTTTCCAGTATGGGATCTTTCTTTAGTGTTACAAGCCCTCACTGGTGAACCGTTTGAACCATTGGAGGCTTGTACGTTGAGGTCGATTACCCTCAAAACTGTGTTTTTGGTGGCGATCACCACGGCAAGAAGAGTAAGTGAACTCGAGGCCCTTTCCATTAGGGCACCTTTTTTTCAGATATTTCCGGATCGGGTGGTTTTTAGAACTGATCCGGCATTTTTACCTAAAGTGGCTTCAAGTTTTCATAGAGGCCAAGAAATAATTTTGCCTACCTTCTGTGTAAACCCTGTGAGGGAACAGGAACGCACATTTCATAAGTTGGATGTTAGGAGGTGCGTCCTCCAGTACTTGGAGAGTACAAAGGATTATAGGAAGTCTGATTCCTTTTTTGTATTGTTTTCAGGAGCTAAAAAAGGGTCTAGGGCCTCTAGACGGACGATAGCCAGATGGATTAGGTTAGCCATCAGACAGGCTTATGTAGCGGGGGGAGTGGAGCCCCCGGATGGGATTAGAGCGCATTCCACCAGGGCAGTGGCGACTTCGCAGGCTGAGTGGGCTGGTGCTTCTCCAGAGCAGATCTGTAGGGCGGCAACATGGTCCAGCTTTGATACGTTCGTAAGGCACTACAGGTTGGACCTGCTGTCAGCGAAGGACCAAGCCTTTGGGCGTAAAGTTCTGCAGGCAGTAGTCCCACCCTAAGGTAAGGTGCTCGCTTATCCTCTCTATGGTGCTGTCCTGAAAGACGGATGGGGAAAAACGGAGTTACTTACCGGTAACGTCCTTTTCCGGGAGTCTTTCAGGACAGCACAAGTTACCCACCCTAATTTGTGGACATGGAAGAGTCATCGCATGAGACCGTCAGGTAAGAGATATAAGTTATTATGACGTGTTCTTGTGTCTCCCCAGCTGGCCGGAGGTACTCTTGAAGAACTGAGGGACTGGCAGGACGGTGGGGGCTTAAATTTCAAAATCTAAGGCGGTGTTTCCTGAAAGGGGAGGAGCCAGGGTCTCTCTATGGTGCTGTCCTGAAAGACTCCCGGAAAAGGACGTTACCGGTAAGTAACTCCGTTTTTTGGTTAATAAAATCCCAATAAGCGTATATTGATTGGTTTACGCAAAATTTATAGCGTCTGCAAACTACGGGATAGATTTAGGAACTTTTATTTTTTACTGATAATGGTGACGATCTGCGTTTTTTTTTTTTTTTTTTTATTTTTTTTTTTTTATTTTTTTGCGGGACTGTGACATTGCAGCGGATAAATCTGACCCCAAGTGACACTTTTTGGGGACCAGTGACACCAATACAGTGCTAAAAGAATGCACTGATCCCTGTATAAATGACACTGGCAGGGAAGGAGTTAACACTAGGGGGCGATCAAGAGGTCAAATGTGTTCCATGGGAGTTGTTTCTAACTGGGGGGGGGAGTGGATTCACTGGAGGAAAAGATCAGTGGTGTGCTTTGTTTACATCGGCACACCGCTGCTCCGCCTCTGCTGTGAACGATCGGCTGGACTCGCTGATTGGCTCCCGCTTTGTCCAATCGCAGTGGGAGCGACTCGACCCCTAAACCACATGCACGAAATCGCATATAGGTGTGTGATTTTTTTTTTTTTTTTTTTTTTTTTGTGCACCCAGGCTGTCCTGTCACAGTAAATGCACATGGGGCGGTCCGGAAGTGGTTAATTTTTGTAAAAAAATTTGAAAATCATTTATCATATTCCTTCCACTTCACAATTATGTGCCACTTTGTGTTGGTCTAGCACATAAAATCCCAATAAAATACATTTACGTTTTTGGTTCTAACATGACAAAATGTTGAACATTTTTAAGGGGTATGAATACTTTTTCAAGGCACTGTACCTATAGCTCCTATCTAATTTTTGTAAATTTAAAAGTCAGCAGCTACAAAAACTGTAGCTGCTGACTGTTAATAAACAGATACTCGCTTGTCCCAGGATCCAGTGCTGTGCTCACTCGAGCCCCTTGTTTCACTGGTCTTAAGTCCCCGGCGGCAGCTGTGACAGCTTTGTGGCTTCAAAGCCAGGTGCCCACTGAGCATTCATGAGCTGTGCTACGTGAATATTCCTCCAGCCTTCTGGGACCTCTGACGTGTCCCAGGAGACTGCTAATTTCCACTGGGATCGCCTAGGCAATCTAAGTGGGAGTGGGTACTTGTCAAAACTAGGTACCCCAAATAATAATTGGCTCTGTCAGGAGCAATCGTGGGTGCCTGGCGGCCACCGGGAACACGCATCAGCTCCTCAGTGACGCGACAGGTGCGCGCGCCCACTAAACCCCTTAAAGCGGCTGCCGTACAGCTACAGCAATTCACGCAGGGGAGCCATTCTGACGTCGGCCGGCCGGCAAGAGGTTAATAACAAACAGGTCATACTTGCCTGCTTTGTGTAATGGTTTTATTTTACTTTTGTGTGTGTGTGTGTGTGTGTGTGTGTGTGTGTATTTATCATTTAACCATTGTTTTGGGAATTTAGCGTTTGCCTTTTTAAGCAGTGTTTAATTTTGGCAGCAAATTTCAATTTAGTTTTAGTCATACTCTTTTGACTAAAATATTTTAGTGTTAGTCCCATTTTTAGTCGTCTGCAATTGTTTTAGTCTTATTTAGTCGACTAAATCTCCAGTATCATTTTAGTCGACTAAAATATAATACAGTATAAAAAGCCGCGCTAATTGCACAAATGAAATGGTGAGTGACCTATACCAAAATGAAAATTAAAGTCCAAAAGCAACAATATAATAAGTGCAGGAGAAAAAAAGTTTGTGAGAAGAATATTGAAGTGACTTTGTCTGATGAAAGTGCCAAAAATATTTTCAAAATAAATTGGTGACTTGTGCTGTGATCAACCAAAAGCAAACGTGCTCCACCACCACTCAAAGAATGCGCTTACCAAAAGGCAAGCTCAATTAAGCCTGCAACTCAACGATGTCCTGGTGTAACCAAACCCTCAGACCTCCAAACCGAATCCAGTCATCTTAAATTGATCCAAATACACTCAGTATTCCCTTGGACCGCCTCAGTGGGATGTGTCAATATGGAAAGATTTTATCCTCCCGAATCCAAAGCCCAGACTCAACGATCAGCATTTTGTAGCATGGAATCATAAAAACACAGGGATGCTCCCATAGTGTAAAATCATAAATTTATTTAAATAAAAAAACTAAGTACTACTTACATCAAGAACGAACAAAACAGTCACAGTATTTTTTAAGAGGAAACGCCGGCCGGCTAGCAAAAACACCCGCTCTCGTTGCGGAACGTGATGACGTCAGTGCGTCAACCTCCCTTTGTCCGTTTCGTCCAATGACGTCTTCTGGGGAATACTGTGACTTTTTTGTTCGTTCTTGATGTAAGTAGTACTTAAAGTTTTTTTATTTAAATAAATTTATGGTTTTACACTATGGGAGCATCCCTGTGTTTTTATGATTCCATGCTACAAAATGCTGATCGTTGAGTCTGGGCTTTGGATTCGGGAGGATAAAATCTTTCCATATTGGCACATCCCACTGAGGCGGTCCAAGGGAATACTGAGTGTATTTGGATCCATTTAAGATGACTGGATTCGGTTTGGAGGTCTGAGGGTTTGGTTACACCAGGACATCATTGAGTTGCAGGCTTAATTGAGCTTGCCTTTTGGTAAGCGCATTCTTTGAGTGGTGGTGGAGCACGTTTGCTTTTGGTTGATCACAGCACAAGTCACCAATTTATTTTGAAAATATTTTTGGCACTTTCATCAGACAAAGTCACTTCAATATTCTTCTCACAAACTTTTTTTCTCCTGCACTTATTATATTGTTGCTTTTGGACTTTAATTTTCATTTTGGTATAGGTCACTCACCATTTCATTTGTGCAATTAGCGCGGCTTTTTATACTGTTTTATCTTGTTAATGTGTCTATCCACATTTTTTTTGCTGCTGCTACTCATTATTTTTTATGTTATTCATTTAGCCTTATTACTTCCTGTATTAGGGCATTTCACCATTTTTGGCACATATTAGCGCAGTGTTTGCAACATTTTTTACTAAAATATAATAGGTGTAGTTAAATTGTAATGCATTATTTAAGCATTTTTCTAAAATTTCCAAATGCATTTTATACTGCTGGGGTGAAAAATGTATTCTGTTATTATTTATGGTATTAAGGTTTGAACATGCACTACAGACCAGTGTTTAATTTTGACATCAAATTTCAATTTAGTTTTCGTCATACTCCTTTGACTAAAATGCCATTTTAGTTATCTCAGTTGTTTTAGTCAGCTAAAATAGTATTAATTTAGTCGACAAATGTTTTAGTCGACAAAATTAACACTGCTTTTAACCACTTTCAGACCGTACAAATTTGCAGCCAAAGGACCAGGCCCCTTTTTGCGATTCGGCACTGCGTCGATTTAACTGACAATTGCGCGGTCGTGCGACGTGGCTCCCAAACAAAATTGACGTCCTTTTTTTTTCCCCACAAATAGAGCTTTCTTTTGGTGGTATTTGATCGCCCCTGCGGTTTTTATTTTTTGCGCTATAAACCAAAAAGTGCAACATTTTAGAAAAAATGCATTCTTTTTTTATTTTTTGCTATAATAAATATCCCCCAAAAATATATAAAAAAAAAAAATTTTTTTTCCTCAGTTTAGGCTGATACGTATTCTTCTACATATTTTTGGTAAAAAAAATCGCAATAAGCGATTTATTGATTGGTTTGCGCAGAAGTTATAGCGTTTACAAGATAGGGGATAGTTTTGTAGCATTTTTATTAATAATTTGATGGCGGCGATCAGCGATTTTTTTATTTTTTTATTTTTTTTTTTTTTTTTTTTTTTTTTGTGACTGCGACATTATGGCATACACAACGGACATTTTTGACACATTTTTGGGACCATTGTCATTTATACAGCAATCAATGCTATATAAATGCATTGATTCCTGTATAAATGACACTGGCAGTGAAGGGGTTAACCACTAGGGGGGCAGTGTAGGGGTTAAGTGTGCCTAGGGGTGTGTTTCTTACTGTGTGGGGCGTGGCTGTCAGCTAGTGAATGCTGATCTCTGCTCCAATCACAGGAAGCAGAGATCGGCGTCACTAGTTGCTAGGCAGAACGGGGAGATGCTGTTTATTTGCTCATCTCCCCGTTCAGCCTTCCCGTGAGATGATAGCGGGTGTCCCCGCGGCGATCGAGTCCGCGGGACCCGCGACCGGCCTCACGGGGGTCCCGACCGGCGCAAACGGCATCTTAAAGGGGACGTATATATACGCCCTTATGCCTGTCCGTGCCATTCCGTCGATGTATATCGTCGTTCGCCTGTCGGGAAGCGGTTAAGTACTCATTTTAAAAAATGCACCACAACAAAAATTGCATAAAATTTTTTAAAATCCTTGCACTTGCAATTTTAGATGCTAACCTGTGAATTTGGATATTTTAATTCTAGTATCTTCATGCTATAAAAGTGTACAACATTTGAATATAATTCTAGTTAGTGAAATTCCCTGCAATCCTAGAATATCAAAATGATTATGATGATGTTCCTTTCTTTACATTCTTTTATACTAATGTTTTGATCTTAACTCTTGTCAAGTTATCTCTCCTGTGGAATATGAAGCTTTGGAAAGTGTCTCTGCTGCTTTTAAAAACATTACACCTGAGGAACTCCAACAGATGACAGAGAAAAAGGAGTAAGCCAATCTTTTGAATGGGTTGGGTCAGCACAGAGTTATTGAAGTAGACTTGTTATGCTGCGTACACACGGTCGGAATTTCCGATGGAAACAGTCCGATGGGAGCTTTTCATCGGATTTTCCGACCGTGTGTATGCCCATCAGTCTTTTTCTGTCGGAATTTCCGACGGACTTTGAATTAAGAACCTGTTCTCAATTTTTCAGACGGAAAACCTTTCTATCGGGTTTTCCGATCGTGTGTATGCAATTCCGACACGCAAAATTCCGACGCATGCTCGGAAACAATTTGACGCATGCTCTGAAGCATTAAACTTCCCTTTTTATAGTGCTGTCGAATGTGTTTTATGCTGCTGTGTTTTCACATTGGACATTTCACAGGACCAACAACGGCCCGGTATTTATAGAATAAAAAAATCAGGAAGGCTCAACAAATGTTACAACACAGCATAGTAATTGTCACAATAACATACTAAAACTCTGAACAATCCAATTACAAAAACCCCCACAGTAGAGCCCAACCCGAAGAGGCATCCAGTAACAGATCAAGTCCCAGAGGCTGGGTCCCACTCTCAGCAAAGAGCCTTCAAGTGTCGTCCATTAAAAAAACAGGGAAGACCCCCGGGGGGTCCTCTCGCAGGTGCCAAGGCTCCCACACTGCTCTGACTCTTCAGCTTATCAGCAGGATGAGCTGTTAGTGACTCCATCATTTCCACGTCTTTTAATCCTGGCATACAACTTGATAGGAGTGAATGAGGTTTGTCTTTTTCCAGTGGAGAGCCACCAACATCTAGCAGCTGTGAGGATATGACACGCCAACTTCTTGGCAAGCCTGGGCAACCTAAAATTTTAGGATAGAGGGCAAGATCTGCATTGAGCAGTCACTGGAGAAGGTCCTGTATTAGTGCCAGTATGGTAGGATCAACGGGCACTACGAATAGATGTGCAGCAAAGTACCTTGACATGTCATCGCCAGCAGTGATCCGAATTGGAGGGGTATATGGCGTGAGGATGAGAGGGAGTCGTATGCCAAAAGAATATATTATGCGTTCTCTTTGTAAAGGGTACAAATTGAACACTTAGCAGCTTGGGACCATATAACCTTGCCACTTTCCTAAGGGCTATTGTTCCCATCTGAGCATATTAGGTTATAGTTCTTTGTTATGCTATATAGTTACCAGGCTTTTATGTTTTCTAGATATGTTCTAGTTTTACTGTTCTGACATTGCCACTTTTTCAGTATAACTATCTATGACATAAGGTTCTGTAAAGCAATTGTTATTTTACTGCAAAAAACAAAAAAAAAACATGCCTATACTTACCTGCTCTTTGCACAGAGCAGCCCCGATCCTCTTCTTCTGGGGTCCCCCGCCAGCGCTCCAGGCTCCTCCTCCATCGGGTGCCGCCACAGAAAACCACTTTCCATGGGGGCACCTGTGCAGGCTCGCTCCCAAGTCCCGCTGCTGCGTCCTTTGACACAGACTTGGCCCCGCCCCCCCCACTCCTGTGTCACAGGATTCTAATGACAGCAGCGAGAGATTGCTCCTGCTGCTATCAATCTGTCCAATGAGGAGAGAGACAGCAGCTGGTGCTGCTGCGTTTGTGCACATCGCAGGATCGAAACAGGCTCAGGTTAAAAAAAAGGGGGGGGTATTGGAAGGGGGAGGAGGGGTTGGTTGCTGGAGCACAGATGGTTTTTCACCTTAATGCATTAAGGTGAAAAACCTTAAGGCTTTGTAATCACTTTAGGCCCCTTTCACACGGGCGCCTACGTTTTGCAGGATCCGCTTGCTTAGCGGGGGATCGCTCCAACGATCCCAAGTTCAGCAGTGGCAGAATCTTCATTTTCTCTGAGGTTTGCCAAGTGCCACTGGTTAGAGAAAACTGGTTTGGTCAGCTAGGTTGCACAATGTGGGGAGGTTAGAAAGTTGTGTGCCACATCCAATAATACTAGAAAGAAAAAAATTTCCCCTGGTTGGTGGACTTTAAAGGCACAACATATCTTTCCCCAAAAAGAATTTGAAATAAATATAATATAACAAAATGTATTTGAAAAATAGTATATACATAAAATATGTAGAGCGTTTTAACAAATTCAACATAATATAAAATGCATCAACATCATAATAAAGATCAGAACTGACGCGTTTCGGAGTTGTGTGGGGTTTCCTCCTTCTTCAAGGGTCACAATACAGGGAAACCAAACCCTGTTCTAAATGCAAAAAATATAGTTTTAATATGATATATTAATCACAGTTATTCGGGAGTAGAGAGCAGGGGGCAGGGTAGACATAGGCAGAACATCAGAACAGATGAAACATGGGCATGTTGGAGAAGTCCAACAATTAGCCTCCACTAGATAAAAAATTATCGGAGGACCTCAACAGATGGCTAACTAAACCTCCATGATTCGGTCGATTGTCAAACCTTAAAAAATTGTCAAACCTTAAAAAAAAAAAATATCATGCCAAGGATATTATTCAGAACTTTTCCTGTGTCTGAATTAAAATATGTTCCAACAGAAGTTGCTGAAATTGTATCTGGGGGATAAGAGACTTGGGGTGAATAAATGTACACTGTACGTGTGTGTGTGTGTGTGTGTGTGTGTGTGTGTGTGTGTGTGTGTGTGTGTGTGTGTGTGTGTATATATCTCTATCTCTATCTCACACGGCAATCCCATGCGTTCTGGATGAAATTGGAACCATTCCTTTATCGTTTATTTAGCCACTTAATGTGTATGTGGGCAAAGGATAGACTGGTTACACTGTGTCCATCCTTGTCATTTTCGCTGAATGTATGGGATAGATTGACAATGTATCAACGTAAATCCCTGCATACCCTCTTGGCCTCATTGCTTTGCAACCCCGCTTTTACCCTGGATCTCCACCCCCAAAATTTTGCTTGGTGGACCAACAAAGACCTGCTATATGCATTGAAGATCTATGTGACCATAGAGATGTTTTATCGATACAATTCCTGGGGAAGAAATATCAGTTTCCGAATTCAGAACTTTATCACCATACCCAGTGCATTTTCTAGCTACTCTAAATGGTACTTCTGATCTAAACTCTTCAAAACCAAAAGAATATTTATGCAGGAATTTAGATAAGCACGCCGGTCATATACTTAAAATCTATAATATATTGACCTCTAGCTTCACCAATCTGTTTTATATGGATAAATGGAAACATAATCTAGGTGAACATTAATTGAAGCAAACTATGAAGTTTTTTTCTCAAATCGCCTTTCAAGACAACCCTGGAGAGCGCAGCTCCGCCCACTTTTCAGGAAACACATGCTTGACCTTTAAAACCCCTCCTCTTCCACCATGGCCTCAGTTATTTGTGTTTCCTCCGCCATGTGGAAGCACTTGTGGGAACCAGCAGGGCTGCGATCTCTCCAGGGGGAGCTGAAAGGCCTTACCTCGGTGAGGTGCGATTCGCGGCAGAACGACCATCCCAGCACCTTCCTGGTACGTTCGGAGGGTGTTCCGGAGTCCCCAGCCTTGTCCAGCTTAGGGGAGCATGGCCGAGCAGGAGGTCGAGGCGTCTTGGACCCGGGAGCCCGAGTTTGAATCTCGCGCGCTGGCGCTGAGTTGGCTTCCGGGTCCCCTCTGGAGGGCGGATGACGCGGCGGCCAGTGACGCGGCCTCCTGTTTGGGCGGGGCGACGAGTGGTTCCGGTCGCCTGACAACGCAGGGGCTAGGGGGCGGGTCCTTAGACCGTGTGCAAGCTTCCGGCCAGCGTAATGACGCAACGCCCGGGAGTTTTAAAATCAGCTGTGTCAGATTCAGTCCCCGCTGCGCTCTCTGCATGATGGAAGAGAGATCGTCAGCGTCGGTGGAGGCAGGCACCACGAGCACCGGTCAGGCCCAGGTAAGAGGGGCACAACGGTGCTCTTGATTCTTACCCTTATGGGCTTATGTTTTTTCCTTGTGAACTGTATTTCCCTCCCTCAGGGGAGCCTGCCCCTTCAGGTTTCTGAGGTTACTGTCACTCAGACCTGTGGGTTTATGGTGGCTGTGTCTTTTCCCCTTTGTTTGTCACAGTGGGGTGTTGTCCTTCTCCCTGTTGGTGGTCGGTGTGAGCACTGTTTGTTTTAGTGGGCCCTCTGCAGTAGCAGTAAGACATTCCTTTTTTGGTTTCTTTTAGGAGACTGTCTTGGGGAAAACTAAACGATCTAACCCTCCAGGCCAGAAGAAATGCCCTTCGTGCAAAGTACCATTGCGGGAATCTTGGCAAAAAGCCCTTTGCAAAGCTTGCATTAGGGAGCTGGTGGAGGAAGAGTCCTCCCAGCAGTACAGGGACCTCTTCTCCTCTGTTAAGGAGATTGCTAGTTCCCTGAGTTCGGTAAAAACCATGTTGGCTCAGAACCCAGCAGGTCAGAGCACTAGCCAGCAGCCACCTCTAAGTCCTAGACAATCCACCTCCAGACAGCTGGAGATCCTGGATTCCGAGGACGAGGGGACAAGCACTCTTCCTTCCCTCAGGGATTCAGAGGATGAGGGGGAAGAGGAGGATGAGGACCGTAGGTCTAGGTACAAACTTTCCCTAGAAGAAGTAGATGACCTACTTAAAGGTATATATACTACCTTAGACATTCAGGAAGAAAAGGTCCAACTGTCAGTCCATGACAGAATGTATCAGGGCCTGGATGACACCAAAACCAGGGTTTTTCCGGTCCATCGGGTACTTTCAGACACAGTCAAAAGGGAGTGGAAGGACCCTGAGAGAGGTCCTTTTCTCTCCAAAACCCTCAAACGGCGTTTCCCATTCGACGACAAAGAGTCGGAGGTTTGGAATAAAAAGCCGCGGGTGGATGCCGCTTTCTCCCAGGTCTCACGCCGCACTGATTTGGCATTTGAGGACATGGGGGTCCTCAAGGACACGATGGATAAGAGGGCTGATGGCCTCCTTAAAAAGGCATGGGATTCTGCGGCAGCTAGCCTCAAACCAGCCATGGCTTCCACGGTAGTAGCGAGGAACCTAGAATGCTGGGTGGAGAAACTTAAGAGTCATATTGAGGCAGGGACATCTAGGAAAGACCTCTTGGAATCTTTCCCTTTGATCCTGAAGGCAGTAAAATACATGGCCGACGCCTCTGCCGAGTCTATCAAGTTGGCAGCTAGGTCTTCTGCTTTAGTTAATTCAGCCCGTCGTGCTGTCTGGCTAAAGACTTGGTCGGGTGACACGGCCTCAAAGATTAGGCTATGTGGCCTTCCCTTTTCTGGGGACCTACTTTTTGGGCCAGATCTGGAAACCATCTTGGACAGAACTGCTGATAAAAAGAAGGCCTTCCCTACTAAGAAGAAACAGGCACCGAAGAAAAATTTTCGTGCTGTTCAGCAGTCCCAAAAAAGTAGGGAAGATAACAGAAGCCGTTGGGTTCCCCAGAGGGGTAGAGGTAGGGGAGGAGTCCTGTTTAGAGCTCCCTCCGACCATACACCCAAAAGCAAATGACGGTCTGGTTCCAGTAGGAGGAAGGCTGTCAGCTTTCCTTCCGCAATGGAACAGGATGACTCCGAGCCCATTCGTGAGGAGTATTGTCGCCCAGGGCTACAACCTAGAGTTTCTAGAACCTCCTCCGAACAGGTTCTATGTCACGACCCTCCCAAGGGATCAAGACAAGGCCTCTGCCATGACGAACCTGCTGCAGGATCTGATACAGCAAGAGGTGGTTGTCGAGGTCCCAAAACATCAACAAGGGCAGGGGTTTTACTCCCACATTTTCCTAGTCAGAAAACCCTCAGGAAAATTTCGGTTGATCTTAAATCTAAAGATCCTAAACCGATCGATCCGGTACAAACATTTTCGTATGGACACCATCCACTCGATAACGAAATTGTTAATGCCGAATTGTTTCCTGGCATCCCTAGATCTAAGGGATGCTTACCTACACATTCCAATTGCCCAGACCTCCCAGCAATTTCTGCGGCTGGCAGTCAATCTGGGGGAGTCCGTTTGGCACCTGCAATTCAGGGCTCTGCCCTTCGGACTCTCGTCCTCCCCCAGGATCTTCACGAAGATTTTGGCGGAAGCTCTGGAGCCCCTGAGGCTGAAAGGTATTCCCGTAGTACCCTATCTAGACTACCTTCTATTTTTTGCAGACTCCAAGGAGCAGGTAGCTGTGAATTTGCAGGTTGCTCAAATCCACCTCAGAAGCCTGGGGTGGCTCCTCAACTTAGAGAAGTCAAGCCTGGTACCAAGTCAGGAAATAACTTTCCTGGGTTATGTAATCAACTCAGTCCTCCAGAGAGTTTTTCTCCCGCAGGCAAAGCGGGAAAAGGTCCAGGCGGCAGTGAAGCAGGTCCAAACGAACTGTGCAATCTCAGTTCGTTCTGCCATGAAGGTTCTGGGGCTTCTCACAGCCGCAATACCGGCAGTACCTTGGGCTCGGTTTCACGCCAGGCCTCTTCAGGCAAATATCCTGAAGTCCTGGTCGCATCAGGTTTCTCTAGAGAAACAAAT
This sequence comes from Lithobates sylvaticus, assembly GCA_028564925.1. NCBI lineage: Eukaryota > Metazoa > Chordata > Amphibia > Anura > Ranidae > Lithobates > Lithobates sylvaticus. The sequence goes on along the minus strand of CM053026.1, from coordinate 376,622,746 downwards.
CAGGCTCACGGTAAGAGTAAAAAGGGCTCTATGGTGGTGGAGGTGTCCGACCAACCTTTCCAGAGGTCTCCCGTGGGTCTTCCCGTTGGACAAGCGCCTCACAACAGACGCGAGTGCTTGGGGTTGGAGGGCTCATCTGGACGGTTTGACGACACAAGGGACCTGGACCAAAACAGAGTCGCGAAGATCGTCAAACTGGCGGGAGCTCAGGGCCATTCTCTTAGCCCTTCGAGTTTTTCAAGAGGAAGTAAGGGGTCATCATGTCCAGATCCTCTCGGACAATACGACCGCAGTGGCTTATGTACAGCGACAGGGAGGAACCAGGAGCAGTGCTCTTATGGTCCTAGCCGAGCAACTTTTCAGTTGGGCGGAACCATGGGTAGCCTCCCTCTCGGCAGTCCACCTGAAGGGTTCCTTAAACCTTTTCGCGGACATGCTCAGCAGGAAAAGACTGTTGGAGGCAGAATGGGCTCTGAATCAAGACGTCTTTCTTATGATCACCAAAGTGTGGGGGTCTCCTCAAATAGACCTTTTTGCCAATCGGCAGAACTGCAAGGTCCGCAGTTTCTTTTCCCTGCACAGGGAGGACGGAGCCGTGGGTCTGGATGCCCTGGCTCACCCATGGCACTACCACCTGTGCTATGCCTTTCCCCCCTTCCCTTTAATTCCGTTGGTACTGAGGAAGTTCAGGGAAGAGGGGATCGGTATGATCCTGATCACACCCTACTGGCCCAAAAGGCCCTGGTTTTCGGCTCTCCTAGGCTTAGCAGTGGAGCCTCCGTGGAGGCTGCCAGTCAGGGAGGACCTGCTGTTGCAGGGAACGGTGGTTCACCCAGAAGTAGGCAGACTTCAGCTAACGGCCTGGCTTCTGAAAAAGACCTCCTAAAAGCTAGAGGCCTGTCCGATAGAGTAGTCAGGACTCTCCTGTCCAGTAGAAAGGAGGTGACTAGGGCAATATACTTTAAAGTTTGGAAAAAATTTAATTCGTACTGTACCTCTAAGGGATTCCAGGTCAAAAGTGTAGTGTCCGTTCTGGAATTTCTCCAAGAGGGGATGGAAAAAGGATTAGCAGCTAGCACCCTGAAAACACAGGTAGCAGCTTTATCTGTTTATTTTGAAAAAACCCTGTCCAGGGAGACTTTAATTTCCAGATTTTTTAGAGCTCTGGCTCGAAATAGGCCAGTGGCTCCTACCTTTTTTCCTAGTTGGGATTTATCCATTGTCCTTCAGGGGCTTATGGAGGCACCTTTTGAACCCCTACAGGGGTCTTGTTTAAAAGATTTAGTCTTGAAAACTATTTTTTTGGTGGCTATTACGTCAGCAAGACGTATTAGTGAGCTGCAAGCTCTAGCAGTTACGGAACCTTTCCTTAGAATCTTCCCAGACAGTGGTTCTTCAAACAGACCCAGCGTTCCTGCCCAAGGTCTCCTCGAAGTTTCATCGCTCCCAGCAAATTGTTTTGCCTACCTTCTCTACAGCTCCTGCCAACGCAGGTGAGGAGGCGTTCCACACGCTAGATGTAAGGAGATGTCTTCTGCAGTTCCTTTTGGTCACTAAGGAGTTCAGGAAGTCTAATGCCCTCTTTGTGATCTTCTCAGGACCCCGCAAGGGGGAAAAAGCTTCGAAGAGCACCTTGGGCAGGTGGCTTAGGGGGGCTATTGCAGAGGCCTACAAGGCCAAAGGGGAAGTGCCCCCAGCGGGGATTGCTGCCCACTCCACAAGGGCAACAGCAGTATCTTGGGCTGAAAGGGCCGGTGCTACGCCTGATCAGATCTGTAAGGCGGCCACGTGGTCAAGCTACTCGACCTTCCTTCGGCACTACAGGCTGGACTTGCTGTCAGCTGCAGATCAGGCCTTTGGCAGGAAGGTACTGCAGGCAGTAGTCCCACCCTAGGTAAGCTTCTCGGTTATCCTCTCCAGGGTTGTCCTGAAAGGCGATTTGAGAAAGACTTAGTTAGACTTACCGGTGACGGTATTTCTAAGAGCCTTTCAGGACAACCCCTAGTTCCCTCCCTTGTGTTTCTGAATGCATAAAAAGGATACAAGTATCTGTCATGGTTTTTTGTGTGGTTCTCTGTGCTTTGTTTTCCAGTATGCCGGAGGTCCCCAATAACTGAGGCCATGGTGGAAGAGGAGGGGTTTTAAAGGTCAAGCATGTGTTTCCTGAAAAGTGGGCGGAGCTGCGCTCTCCAGGGTTGTCCTGAAAGGCTCTTAGAAATACCGTCACCGGTAAGTCTAACTAAGTCTTTTGCTAAGGTGGTACATGGTGCTGGTGAGAGTGGCATCTTGTGCCTCGGGCACCTCTCTGCTGTGCTTTTAGAGGATGTGGCCTGGAAGGCACAGTGTTTTTATACATGATGGACCTGCTAAAAAAGTAAAGAGGTTCTGGATTTGTACTTGTATTATTTACTCAGGTGAACCTAATTCTAAATCGCCCCAACAGGCACTACTGGTGCACCCAGTGGAGGGGACACACGAGGAGGCTCATAGCGTTTATTTTTGTAGCAGCCAGAATTTCCATTGCCAGGTCATGGCAATCCCATTCGACTTATTAAAGTCCAAATTATCATGGTTAGTGAACGCCTCTCATTGATTTTGAATGACAAGCTTGCCTTTGACAAAATCTGGGATCCCTGGATTAAATGCCTCTCTGATGCCTTATGAGTCGTATATGACACCATGAGGTGGCTTTACTAAAACTGGAGTGTGCAAAATCTGGTGTAGCTGGGCATGGTAGCCAATCTGCTTATAACTTTAACTTGTTCAATTAAGCTTTGACAATAAAACCTGATTTGGTTTCTTTGCCAAACTGCACCAGATTTTACACTCTCCAGGTTTAGTAAATCTTCTATGTCTCTTGCCTGGACAGGGTGCATTTTTCTCTGTCTTTTTGTTCTTGGTCCACTTGTTATGATGTACAGTAATATGGATTACTAAGCCTGCACTTAGGGTGTTAAGCCGGTTTACTGCAGTCACAAGTTTGTCTTACTCTGCCCTTCACCCACTAATTATATAGCAGGTGGGAAGGATCACTCTAGACAGGGTTCTCAAACTGGTGGCACTCAAGCTGTTGCGAAACTACAAGTCCCATGAGGCATTGCAAGGCTGACAGTTACAAGCATGACTCCCACAGGCAGAGGCATGATGGGACTTGTAGTTTTGCAACAGCTGGCGGGCCGCCAATTTGAGACTCCTGCTAGCAGCATTGCAGTATCACCCCAATGTTGTCCCTATACTAATGGAATCAATGGAGGTGTGAAGTTTCCACATCCTCATTGTTTAACATTTAGGTTTCCCACAACGTGTTCCTGGGAAAATTGTGTTTATTAAAAACATGTTGCTTTTTTGTTTTTTGTGAAGTTTTGCACACTGATATGCAACCAAAGTACACGATTTGTCATATGTGCTAATGTTGGATCTTTTTACTTCCTTAGAAATCCTAAATTAGAATCATTGGAAAAGAAAAACTGCATATTTTGGAGGGTTGTAGTCTATTTTACTGCCCTTCTGCAGCTTGGATACTATTTCTGTAATTTCAGTGCATGCATTGATACAGTGCCTTGAAAAAGTATTCATACCCCTTGAAAGTTTCCACATTTTTGTCATGTTACAACTAAAAAATGTGAATGTATTTCATTGTGATTTTATGTGATAGACCAGCATAAGGTGGCACATAATTGTGAAGTGGAAGGAAAATTATAAATGTTTTTTAAAAATGTTTCAAAAAAATATCTGAAAAGTGTGGCATGCATTTGTATTCAGCCCCCCCCCCCCCCCCCCGAGTCAATACTTTGTAGAACCACCTTTCACTGCAATTGTAGCTGCATGGGTATGTCTCTACCAACTTTGCACATCTAGAGAGTGACATTTTTTGCCCAGTCCTCTTTGCAAAATAGCTCAAGCTCTGTCAGATTAAATGGAGAGCGTCTATGAACAGCAATTTTCAAGTCTTGCCACGGATTCCTTATTGGATTTAGGTCTAGATTTTGACTTGGCCGTTCTAACACATGAATATGCTTTGATCTAAACCATTCCATTGTAGCTCTGGCTGTATGTTTAGGGTTGTCCTGCTGGAAGGTGAACCTCCACCCCAGGCTTAAGTCTTTTGCAGACTTTAGTAGGTTTTCTTCTAAGATTGCCCTGTATTGGGCTCCATTCATCTTCCCTGCTGTAAAAAAGCAACCCCACAACATGATGCTGCCACCACCATGTTTCACGGTGGGGATGGTGTGTTCAGGGTTATGTGTAGTGTTGGTTTTCTGCCACAGAAAGCGCTTTTTGGCCAAAAAGTTAAATTTTGGGTCTCATCTGACCAGAGCGCCTTCTTCAACATGTTTGCTGTGTCCCCCAAATGGCAACTGCAAACGGGATTTCTTATGGCTTTCTTTCAACAATGACTTTCTTCTTGCCACTCTTCCATAAGGGCCAGATTTCTGGAGTGCACAACTAATAGTTGTCCTGTGGAAAGATTCTCCCACCTGAGCTTGTAGATCTCTGCAGCTTCTCCAGAGTTACCATGGGCCTCTTGGCTGCTTCTATAATTAATTCTCTCTCTGCCCAGCCTGTCAGTTTAGGTGGACGGTCATGTCTTGGTAGGTTTGCAGTTGTGCCATACACTTTCCATTTTTGTTTGATGGATTGAACAGTGCTCCGTGAGATGTTCAAAGCTTGGGATATTTTTGTTATAACCTAACCCAGGTTTAAACTTCTCCACTACTTTATCCCTGACATGTCTGGTGTTTTCCTGGCCTTTTATGATGCTTTTTGTTCACTAAGGGTTACTAAAAAAACCTCCTGAGGCCTTCAAAGAACAGCTGTATTTATACTGAGATTAAATTACACACAGGTGAACTCTATTTACTAATTAGGTGATTTCTGAAGGCAGTTGGTTTCACTAGATTTTAGTTAGGGGTATCAGAGTAAGGCCCCTTTCACACGGTCGGACCGCTCAGATCCGCCTGTCAGTTTTGACGGCGGATCTGAACGGGCGCTCCATGTTAGTCTATGGAGCGTCGGATGTCAGCGGAGACATATGGCTCTACGTCCAGATCTGTCGCTGGCGGATCGGATCGAGTGAGATCTGATGAAAACGGACACACTGTCCGTTTTCATCCGATCTCTCCATAGAGACCAGCGGCGCTCGCAAGCCCCTCCCCGCTCAGTGAGCAGAGAGGGACTTGTCACTCGCCGGCACAGCGGAGATCAACGGAGAGCTCTCCTGCTGAGCCGGCGGACAGAGGCGGACTCCGTGCAAGCGGAGTCCGCCTCGTGTGAAAGGGGCCTAAAGGAGGCTGAATACAAATGCACGCCACACTTTTCAGATATATTTATTTGTAAAAAAATAATTGAAAACCATTTATAAATTTTCTTTCCACTTCACAATTATGCGCCACTTTTTGTGTTTGTCTATCCAAAAAAAAAAAACAATAAAATACATATATGTTTTTTGGTTGTAACATGACAAACTGGAAAATTTCAAGGGGTATGAATACTTTTTCAAGGTACCCTTGTTCGCCAAGCCCACTAAATCTCTTCCTTTTCCCACAGGCATACTTTATTTATCCTTCAAGAGCTTCGAGATCTTAAACTGGCAAAGGACCCTGACCGTCAGGCTCGGGTCCTGTGGTATTTGGACATGCTGATTAAATTCAGCCAACTTAAAGTTGCAAAACGCAAAGGTTAGTTTGAAAAACTGCAGTACCCCAAATTATCAATAGATAACTTTTTGTTTTCTTTCGTTTTCTTTCTTTTTTTTTTTTTTTTTTTCTTTTTTTTGCCACTTCAGCTCAGCATTCCAAGAGGACCTAGATCAGCTTTAACCGATCAGTTTTGTCCATTTTGTTTTGTCTTCACATCATTGTGGCATATTCATGGTTTAAGCATTTATTAAATTGAGATAAAAACAAAACCACCTATGCCACCCCATCTCTGTATGCCGCTTTAGTATACATATTTCGTCCACTTTGCTCCTAAAAAGAAATTTCTCCCCCCCCACTTTTTTTTTTTTTTTTGAGGTATCCCCCCCCTACCCTACCCCACCTAATTTCTCATCGCTATTTCCATATCTGTAGGTTGTTTGTTTTAGTCCTTGTCCAGCTGATGTTCGCTTAAAGCTTTTCCAGCTGTCCCAACACTCTCCCATATCCTCATTGTTTTCATCTAGATTCCTTTTAAGGGACTCCATGAGTCGAATACTTTCAACCGCGTCGACCCATTCCCAAATGGATGGGGCCTCTGATTCTCTCCACCTCTTTGCAATAAGTTTTTTTGCTGCATTGAGTAAGTGTGGTACCAATGACTTTTCATAATGCTTTACCTCCTCCCTTGTGGCATGCATCAAGACCACCCAAGGGTTGTTATCTAGGACCCTGTGGGTGATCTCCTTAATATATCCTATGATCTTTGCCCAGTAGATTTTAATCTTATTGCATTCCCACCAGAGGTGGGCCATAGTCCCTCTTTCTTTGCACCCTCTCCAACAGTCTGGGGAGGAGCCATTTTGGTATCTGCTTGCTTTATCGGGAGTGATATACCACATCGATAGACACTTATAGTTAGCCTCAGCCGTCCTGACATCTATTGCAGATCTATGGGTCATCCTTATAATTTTTCCTATTGTGCCTGTGTCTAATTGTGAGCCTAATTCCCTTTCCCATTTTTGGATATATGGCGGAATCTCCTCCCTTTCCGTCTCCAACATCTTTTTATAAATCCTTGAGATCATTTTTTTTGTGTTAGGTTCCATACATATACTCTCGAGCCATGTAGTCTCGGCTTCCGACCTAATTGGCTGGGGTAGGCTTTTGATGAAGTGGTGTAGTTGGAGATAACGCCATCTATCCAGCCTTAGGATTTCCCTCTTACTTTGTAGTTCCTCAAATAATATTTTCCCATTGTGCATTACATCCTTTAAACGTGTTTCGTCTTTTAATATCCACTCCCCACCCACCTCAGTTTTCCCAGGCTGAAAAAATTCATTATCTTTTAGTGTTATTAATGGTGAATTGTATTTTCTGTTTACTTTTTTATACCATTTATCCCATATTTTTAGTGAATTTAATGTGATAGTGTGTGTATTCTCACCTAAAAATCTGTGTGTCGGTGGATTCCAAATAATTCTACCCAAATATGCCGTACTAATCTCTTTTTCCAGGCTAACCCATCTCTTTTCCGTCGACTCCTTACCCCATTCCGGGATTCTAGACATGACGATAGCATGATAATAGTTAACTATGTCAGGAACCGCGAGGCCTCTCTGTTTTTTATCTTGTTTTAGTGTGTTCAGTGCTATCCGGTGTTTTTTGCTGTTCCAAATAAAATTTATAATTATCGATTTTAATTTTCTAAGGTATGTCAGCGAGAGTGGTATAGGCAACATCTGAAATTTGTATGTAATTACCGGGAGTACCATCATTTTGACGGTATTTATGCGCCCCATCCAGGATAGGGGTCTATTGGTATATTCTTTGCATTTCTTTTTTACTTCATCGAGGAGCGGGAGATAATTAATTTTGTACATTTCTTTAATCGATTTAGCTAAATTTATTCCTAAGTACTTGATCTGCTTCCTCCAGGGAAAGTCAAAGCTTTCTTGTAGAGAAAGCTGATCAAGCTTTCCTATGTTTACATTCAAAATGAAAGATTTCATACGATTAACTTTAAAGTTTGACATTTCCCCGTAACGCTTTAGGTCAGACAATAAGTGCGGCATGGACGTCCGTGGGTTGCCTATAAAAAACAAGATATCGTCCGCGAAGGCGGATAGCTTATGTATATCCCCTCCCGCCTCAATCCCTTCAATTTCTGGGTTGGCTCTAATTGTAGCCAATAGGGGCTCCATGGTCAAAACGAAAAGGAGGGGGGACAGCGGACATCCCTGCCTTGTCCCGTTCCTCATCTCGAACAGAGGTGATGAGAATCCATTTATCTTCACTTTTGCTTTCGGGTGGTCGTATAACACCTTGATGCGTTGGATTATCTTTGGGCCAAAGCCCATATGCTCGAGTGTATCCATCATGAACCCCCAGTCTACCCTGTCAAAGGCCTTTTCGGCATCTATTGACAGGAGCAGACCGGGGGTCCCGACCTCCTGAATCCTCTGGAGGAGCAGCAACGCCCGCACCCTGTTGTCCCTACCCTCCCTGCCCGCCACAAACCCAACTTGGTCCGGATGGACCAGTGTGCTCAAGTGGACCTTAACTCTTTCTGCCAATATTTTCGCATAGATTTTCGTATCTGCATTTAAGAGTGATATTGGCCTATAACCCGAGCACACTGATCCATCCTTTCCTTCCTTCAGAATTACTGTGATACTGGCGGTCAGGGATTCCTCGCTCATTCTATACTCCGCCCCCAGGCCATTTAAGTAGTTGCGGAGTCTTGGGATCAATATCTCTTGAAAAGTTTTATAATAGAGCGCCGTGAAGCCGTCCGGCCCAGGGCTCTTCCCCGCCAGGGTGCTCTTCAGTGCCCGCCTTACTTCCTCCATAGTAAATGGTTCCTCAAGTGTGTTCCTATCATCTGTAGTTAGTTTTCTGAGTCCTGCCTTATTTAAATAGTCTATCCTTTTTTTTTTTTTTTTCCCTTTTCCCTGTTATAGTCTCCCTTCTGTGCAACCGTATAAAGATCCTCATAATATTCTTTAAAGGAGTCCGCTATGTCCCTTGATGCATATTTAATCTCTCCAAACTTATTTTGTATTTTTTCTATATAGTTAATCGTTTTTTTTTTTTTTTTGTAGTGTTCTAGCCAAATGTTTACTGGGTTTATTACCCCACATATATCTTTCCTTCGCTATTCTATTGTAGAATTGTTGTGTTTCTTGCTCCATAAGATCTTTTACTTGTTCTCTTATTGCCACTATTTTTAGGTATAGGTTTCTATCTTCCTCAGGGGTCGCTTTGTGTTCCTGTTCAACCTGGTTTAATTCCGCTATCAGCTCTTTCAGTTTCTTTGTTTTCTCTTTTTTTTATCCATGTTCCCTTTGCAATTAGGATCCCTCTTATGAATGCCTTATGGGCATCCCATACAGAAGCTCCACTAACTTCTCCATTATCATTCCTTTTAAAGAAGTACTCTAATTCCTCTTTTACATATTCTACCACCTCTTTATTTCGTAGTAGGGCTTCGTTTAGTCTCCAACTTGGGGGTGTGCTCCCAGTTTCCGAAGCATCTAAGGTCATAGAGACAGGGGCATGGTCAGACAGTGACATTATCTCGATTTTAGTGCTAACAATTCTGTCCAGAAGTCCATGGTCTATCAAGGCGTAGTCAAGGCGGGAGTACGTCCCGTGCACGGGGGAAAAGAAGGAATAATCTCTTATTTTAGGATGTTGAATCCTCCATACATCGACCAGCTGATTTAAAAAGAGTTTTTGCTTAGTCAATTTTAATTGTTTCCTATCCGTCCCCCCCGCACCAGACGAAGAATCTAGCCCAGGGTCCAAGCCAAAGTTTAAGTCTCCCATCAGGATTACGTACCCTTCCCTAAAGTCCCTTATTTTATTAAGAGTCTCGCATAAGTATTTCGTAGGGTTGGTGTTCGGGGCATATATATTGGCCAGAGTATATTTTACCCCCCCCTATAGTTCCTTTTAAGAAGAGGTACCTTCCCTGTGGGTCGACCAATCGGTCCTCCAAACAAAAAGAAATGCCTTTAGAAAAGCCTATCGCCACCCCCCTTGCTCTACTAGTAATTGCGTCTCCATAATACCACACTGGGAATGCTTTGGAAGATAACTTTGTATTCGACTCATGTGCGAGGTGGGTCTCCTGTAGGAAAACCACCCCCGCCCCATAATTTTTTAGTTCTTCTGAAACTTTGTCTTTTTTTGAGAGTGTTGAGTCCTTTTACATTGTATGTTATAAATTTAATTTCTGTCCTCGTATTCAGATAGGCACTTCTCTAGGTCTGTTAGTTTCGGATACATAGCGATGAGATTTCCCACCCTCCATCCCCATCCCTCCCCCTCTTTATACCTCTCCACCCTTCGTTTTCTTTCTTTCTGTCTTTATGTCTTTATGTCTTTATGTCTTTATGTCTTTATGTCTTTCTGTCTTTCTGTCTTTCTGTCTTTCTGTCTTTCTGTCTTTTTGTCTTTCTTTCTTTTGTCTTTCTGTCTTTCTTTCTTTTGTCTTTCTTTTGTCTTTGTCTTTTTTTCTTTCTTTTTGTCTTTTTTCTTTCTTTTTACTTCTTTCTTTTTACTTTCTTTTGTCTTTTTTTTCTTTCTTTTGTCTTTTCTTTCTTTTGTCTTTTCTTTCTTTTGTCTTTTTTTTCTTTCTTTTGTCTTTTCTTTCTTTTGTCTTTTCTTTCTTTTGTCTTTTCTTTCTTTTGTCTTTTCTTTCTTTTGTCTTTTCTTTCTTTTGTCTTTTTTTCTTTTGTCTTTTCTTTCTTTTGTCTTTTCTTTCTTTTGTCTTTTCTTTCTTTTGTCTTTTCTTTCTTTTTGTCTTTTCTTTCTTTTTGTCTTTTCTTTCTTTTTGTCTTTTCTTTCTTTTTGTCTTTTTCTTTCTTTTGTCTTTTCTTTCTTTTGTCTTTCTTTCTTTTCTTCTTTTTTCTTTCTTTCTTTTTTTCTTTCTGTCTTTTCTTTCTTTCTTTCTTTCGTTCTTTCTTTCTTTCGTTTTTTTCTTTCTTTCGTTTTTTTCTTTCCCCATACAGTGGGGAGGCATTCTCTCTTTGGGTGTTGGTTTCTATGGGTGTTTGTGTGCCTCTTACAAGTCTTTCCTCCACCGCCCGGCCAATAAGAAAGCGCAGCATGCTTTGTTCATGTGCAGTAGGGTTTCCCTTAGTGGAGATGGTGGTGGCAGCACGTTTCGGGCTCCCTGGACAGGCAAGTGTTCTTATAGTAAAAGTTTATTTATTTATTTTTTTCCCCTAGGCGGAACTCCTAAAGGGGTTAAATATATATTTTTGTAAAAATATATTGTTTTCAATTGCAGATCTTATTACCAAAGGATGTCCAAGTATTATTTGTAAAAATGTAATGAAGAACTTTTCTGTAATAGTTTATAAGGATGGCAGGTAAGATAAATTCATTTGCTGCACCTTCCATTTTCTTCCCAAATATTTTAAAGGGGGATATGTTTACTGGCGTATTGACATTTTTGTATCGGTTTCCCTGGGGGGAGGCTTACATGCACATTGGAGCTTTTGCCCATGCAGAGTAAACGGGCTGTGTATTCTGTGTACCAGAATAAGGAAAGGGATGGTCAGCACTCAGGATGACATCCAAAATAGTATTTCTTTTATTAAGTACATGTACAAAACTGTAAAAAATTCTACGCTTTCGAACATTCGTCCTTAATCATGGCTAAAGACTAACGTCCAAAACGTGTAGGCTGTTGTGAGGCACCAATGCGTGAAACACATTAACAGTCTGTCACTTAGTGACAGTGAACTTTGAAAAATACTTTTATTGCTCTCAGCCGCCTCCAGTTCTTTGGAGGAAAAACACACAAGCAATTTTATGAAGAATAGATTACAGGGTCTTTAGGTAGTGGGTGTGGTTGGATTATTTTCGGACAATAAGGAAATTGTTTATTGTTGTCAGGCATATGTAGATTGCAAAATCATATAAAGTCCTGCATCCTTTTTATTATTTAATCTTCTTTTTTTTTTTTTCTCTAAGTGTCACAGCAGATTTAAGAGGATCCCCTTACTGTAGCTTTTTTGAAAGATTATTATATATGGACTGGAATAATTCTTATACAGTATATGGACTGGTATTCGTACAGACAAATTATAAAAATACCAGTTGATACATCTCCTCTTGGGTGACTGAGCTCGAAGGACATAATTTTGAGTGTTAGTCCTCCTTTTTCTCCTCCACACTCTATAGACTTTTGTGTATGAGCATGTCACTGTCTAATATAATGCTTGCCATTCTTATAAAAATACATATTGACTTGCGTGCAAGGATCCCTTGTGGTAAAACAGTATGACATGATGTGTCTACAGTATACTGCAGCTGACAGCACAAAACTGCTCATTACACATGGAAAGCTCTTGTCAGTTTCCTAGTAAAAGTCATGGAGACTGGCAAGGTTTCCTTTATTGAGATTTATACGCTGGTATGGTTTGCAGCAAGCCATATACACCTTCTAAAGTGACTGTGGTTTGAAGAAGCCTTTCTTGCGTGAGCTGGAGTGCCTGGAGGCGCATGTATTAATCATAAAGTGCGGTAAATAATTTATTTGTCCTGGGCTTTCTAACAGCTTGTTTTCATTTCCTCCAGGGTTCAGAATTCTATATCGGGGACAATGAAATCTAAAATTGTGGCCTACGTCATAGCCTTGGCATTGCACATTTCAAATTTTCAGGTGGATCTGACGTGTTTACAGAGGGACTTGAAACTAACAGAAAACAGGTAGATTGTGTCTGACAACTGCAATATTAGAAGTGTAAAAACAATACGCTGTCCACTTGAGAAAACCAATATTCTACCTTGCCTGAATGTGTTAACTTTCATTAGCACATTTTAGGTAAGGCTAGGATATTGTTTTTCTCAAGTGGACAGTGTATTGTTTTTACACAAGTTTTTATTTTTTTATTTTTTTTACAAAAGCTTTTTAAATTAGCCTCTCAATGCAGCATACTTGCCGTATTTTGACTCTTGAGGCCAGGTTCACACTGGTGCGACACAACACTCGTTCTACTTTGGATCCGACTTTCCCCTGCGACTTGAAGTCAGAGACGTGTCCGACTTCAATGAACGGGGATCCGACTTGGATCCCTGCCAATACCAGGCACTGTGCTTGGTATGAATCAAGAGCATACCAGGATCTTTGTCTGATATAGAATTTAAGGGGAACCCCCTACGCTGAAAAATGGCGTGGAGGTCCCCCCAAAATCTATACCAGACCCTTATCCGAGCACGCAACCTGGCCGGTCAGGAAAGGGGGTGGGGACGAGGGAGCGCCCCCCCCCCCCCCTCCCGAACCGTACCGGGCCACATGCCTCAAAGCAGCTTGTCCCAATGTTGATGAGGACAAGGGCCTCTTCCCGACAACCCTGGCTGTTGGTTGTCGGGGTCTGCGGGTGGGGGGCTTATCGTAATCGGGAACCCCCTTTAATAATGGGGCCCCAGATCCCGGCCCCCCCACCCTATGAGTATGATGTACGTCGTACCCCTACCCATTCACCTGGGGGGGAAAAGTGTCACAAAAAAAAAAACACGCTAGACCGGTTTTTAAAGTAACTTTATTAGGCAGCTCCGGGGGTCTCTTCCGACTTCTTTGCTCTCTCCGGTGTCTTCTGCCGGGCTCCTCCGCTATCTTTTGCCCGCTCTTTTGCTAGCGTTGGCCTGGTCTTCTCCAACGATTTTCTTCCGTCCGGTCTTCTTCCGATGTTGACACCATGCTCTCTCCCACTGTAATGCCGTGTGCGCGGTGCGCAACGACTTGTATAGGCATGGGGCGTGGTCACCGGGTGATGTCGTCCGGTGACCCCGCCCCTTGTGACGTCACCGCCCCATCATGCCCCCGGGCTTTGACGTCACCAGGGTACGTCCCTTTTTAAATTTACCGCCTTGCCATCGCGTGCGCGCCGGTCGGGATCACGAGTCCCGCAGACTCGATCGCTGCGGGGATACCCACGATTGTCTCACGGGGAGATGCTAAAGTAAACAAGCATCTCCCCATTCTGCCTAGCAACAGTGTCGCTGATCTCTGCTCGCTGTGATTGGAGCAGAGATCAGTGACGTGTAAAACACAGCCACGCCCCCCACAGTTGGCAAACACGCCCCTAGGACACACTTAACCTCTTCACTGTCAGTGTAATTTACACAGGAATCGGTGCATTTGTATAGCACTGATTGCTGTATAAATGACAATGGTCCCAAAAATGTGTCAAAAATGTCCGATCTGTCCGCCATAATGTCGCAGTCACAATAAAAATCGCTGATCGCCGCCATTACTAGTAAAAAAATAAAATAAAAAAAAAATTTATAAAAATGTCAAAACTATCCCCTATTTTGTAAATGCTTTAACTTTTGTGCAAACCAACCAATAATCGCTTATTGCGATTTGTAGAAGAATACGTATCGTATTTTTTTTTTTTTTAATATACATTGAGGGATATTTATTATAGCAAAAAGTTAAAAAAAAAAATTTTCTTTTTCAAAATTGTTGCTCTTATGTTTATATCGCAAAAAAATTAAAAACCCAGGAATGATCAAATACCACCAAAAGAAAGCTCTATTTGTGGGGGGAAAAAAAGGACGTCAAATTTAATTGGGAGCCACGTCGCACGACCGCGCAGTTGTCAGTTAAAGCGACGCAGTGCCAAATCGCAAAAAGTGGTCTGGTCTGGCCAGCAAAATGGTCCGGTCTGAAAGTGGTTAAATCTTACCGTTTAGTAAGCTCCGTTTGACAATTGTTGTCCAATTTTTCACCAACAAATGTTGGATGACAGGCTATAAAATTTTCGGCCGACAACGGTTTGACGTCAGATTTTCGTATGGTCAGTGCACAAATCCGTCACACAAAAGTCGACAGTACAAATGCTCGGAATCGATGCTCACGAAATTAGCAGAAGGGACCTAAAGGGTGGCGCTCCAGAGCTGAAATTCCTCGTAGTACGTCACTACGTTTGTGTTTGTGGCCCGACAATTGTGTACTGTTAGTATGCAAGACAATATCCTGGCACACAGCCTTTTGACAAAAATCAGACGCTCGGTTGGTCAACAATCGTACCATGTGTAGAGTGTAAGCTCCTCTGTGCAGAGACTGATGTGACTGGTTTAGTGCTTTCTGTACACCAAAGTGGAATGTGAGGGAAATGCATTTGTCCAACAAGCATACGTTTCTTTTTCATACATCATGGGACACAGAGTCAGTCTAATATTCATTACCTGCTGGGTTCTACTTCATCAGGTGAATAGATACTGGTAGACCAAAGGTCTTCAGACAGGAAGTTATCCCCTATATAACCCCTCCCATACAGGAAGTATTTTTGTTTTTTACCAGTGTCTGCAGGGTGGATGGCACGGTTTGTTTCGAGCTCTCTGAGCTCCAGGTCTCTAGTCCCATAAATGGTTCCAAAATGAATCAAGGGATTGACTGATCGGATACTTTTGACACAGGCTTTGGTACCCGAGCCTCGCAAAGAAGACTCAAGATCCTGCAAGGTTTTACCTGTAATGTGGCCTCCGGGCACTGGACCCTGCGGAAGGGAAATCCTGGACACTAAGGCATGTCCTTCAGGGTTCTGTACAGTTCCAAGGGAGTGGACCCTAAACATGAAAAGGGTACCCAGTCCTTAACCACTTCAGCCCCGGACCAATTTGCAACCAAAGGACCAGGCCCCTTTTTGCGATTCGGCACTGCGTTGCTTTAACTGACAATTGCGCTGGCGCGACGTGGCTCCCAAACAAAATTGGTGTCCTTTTTTTTTTTTTTTTTTTTTCCACAAATGGAGCTTTCTTTTATTGGTATTTGATCGCCCCTGCGGTTTTTATTTTTTGCGCTATAAACAAAAATAGAGCGACAATTTTGAAAAAAATGCTATATTTTTAACTTTTTGCTATAATAAATATCCCCAAAAAATATATAAAAAAAAAAACATATTTTTTTTTCCTCCGTTTAGGCCGATATGTATTCTTCTACATATTTTAGAAAAAAGGGAGAAAGGATATTTCTACAGCGATTGATTGGTTTGCGCAAAAGTTATAGCGTTTACAAAATGGGGGATAGTTTTATAGAATTTTTTTTTTTTTTTTTTTTTTTCTAGTAATGGCGGCGATCAGCGATATTATTATTATTATTATTATTATATTTTTTTTTTTTTTTTTGTGACTGCGACATTATGGCGGACACATCGGACATTTTTGACACCTTTATGGGACCATTGTCATTTATACAGCAATTCTATTTAAATGCATTGATTCATGTATAAATGACACTGGCAGTGAAAGAGTTAACCACTAGGGGGAGGGGTTAAGTGTGTGTGTGTGTGTGTGTTTGTTTGTTTGTTTGTTGTTTTTTTTTTTACGGTGGCTTTACGTCTGACGTCGCTGATTGGCTTTCCCGATGACAGGGAACAGCCGATCAGTGACAGGCAGTGTAGGAAGCGCAGGGAGAGGTTTGTTTACACAGACCTCTCCCCCTTCTTCAGCTCTGTGACCCGATCGCGGGACACCAGCGGCGATCGGGTCCACTGGTCCTGCGGCCGTGGTCGCGAGCACGCCGGCGGCGGCGCGCCCGATCCACGGCTGGGCAATTAAAGGGGAAGTACCTGTACGTGCTTTTGCCCAGCCGTGCCATTCTGCCAACGTAAATGTGCAGGAGGCGGTCGGGAAGCGGTTAAAGGTCCAAGTGACAGGAGCCCACCGTGAAGGGTGAAGATTGGGCCTTTAGTTTCTAAGCATCCCTGCGCCTGGATGGGTAAATGAAGCCCCTTTATTTTATTGTGGGGTGTCCCAGTGATTGTAACAATCAGTCAAGCTAGCTAAAAGCTGGACACCTGTGTACGGTCACCATACGGGGGAGTTTTGGGCTAGCTGTCGGTGTTTGCAAAGTGTACTTTTTTGCTTGTGTCTGGCTGTTTTTAACTTGTATGATGGTGCACGACGGCGCGCCATTTTGCCTTGGTTCGCCATGGCGCACGTGCATTTGCAAGAGTGCTGCTGGGCTCAGCAGTTTGTTTGGCGGCCATGGCGCATACGGCTTTACCGCACATGAGTGTGATTTACAGCGATCTCTTCTTTAAAGGAAGCCAGGGAGTGCTCTCGCAGGCAGATCATGAGGGTGTTAGGTCTGATGACCTCATGTATTCCAGCGGTTCCCTGGGCTGCAGTTCTTCCTACTGTCCTCCTGGGCGCACGAAGATTTGCGTTGTACGTGAATACAGTCACACCTGTTCGCCGGTGCACAGAACGCTCCGGCGCACACCCAGCTTATTTAAACTGCGTAGGACAAGCATGTGGTGCTTCCAGAAGGCAGCTGTGGGACACAGAGCAGGCTCTGAACAGACACTTGCAGTGGTTCATTTTTCCTTGCCCGGGTCACGTGAGTCACCAGGTGTTGCTTGGCAGGCTAAAGGTGCTTGGCAGGATTGTTGCATAGGGGCTTGGTGAGCCCTATTAAAGGACCTCCCTTCTGAGGTGTTTTAATACTACACCCAAGTAGTCTTTGTGGCTATTAAATATCTTCCAAAAAGAGGAGTGGGACTAACACCACCGGGAAGGGCGCACCTATGTCATCAGTAATTCCTGATGAATCTAGTTGTATCCCTAGTGTTGTATCCCCTGAAGGACCAGAGGCTCCTGGGCAATCTGAGCCGATGCGCTTATCTGGTATTGTGCCTACAGTCAGCGCTGCTGCTTCACCCTTAATCACTAAGGCTGAACTGTCCTCAGACCTAGCCTGGTTAGAGCACAGGATTGCTGGCATGATTGCCTCCATCCCGCAGGGTGGCAGGAAGCGTGACAGATCCCCCTCCCTTGAGCCTCCTAGTCTGGAGCAGGAATGGGTTGAAGATGGGGGAGAGCTTAAAGCTCAGGATTCGGTGGAGTGCCCGGAAGATGAGTCTGCTTCCGAGCAATCTGGACAAGAGGATATCCATGTCTTCCTCTCAGTTACAGAGCCTTTTGATCCTGACTGACCGAAATGGTTCATTCTGTCTTTAAGTTGCCTTTGGCAGAGGTGACTGAGCCCCTCTGGTCCTCTTTGGGATCTCTGAGGCCTCTTGAGGTCACACAGACTTTCCCTCTACACCCCCTGTTGGAACAGGCGGTGTATTCTGATTGGGAACATCCTGACAGGACTTTTGTTCCTCCTAAGAGGTTTTCCCTTTTATCCCATGGATGAAAAGTTCCTTAAAAAATAAAGCATGCCAGCCGTAGATGCAGCAGTCTCTTCCTTAAGCAAGAACTTTAACCTGTCCGGTAGATAATGTACAGGGCTTGAAAGACCCTGTTGACAAGAAATTTAAGTCGTTATTAAAGGCTTCCTTTTCTTTGGCCATTTCAGCTATTTAGCCAGCTGTTGGAGCAATTGGTATTTGCAGTCCGTAAAGGATCAGGTCAAACAGCCTGATACGCCTAACCAGGAGGATCATCTACCTGAAAGTAAGACAGATATTTCTTGAGCGCTGTGTTTTGCTGTTGATGCTTTAAAGGATTCAAAACAGCAGGTTTCTCATGTGGCTCTCTTGTCTGTACATATGTGCAGACTTGTGGTTTAATAACTGGTCAGCCGAGCTTCCTTGTAAAAAGTTATTGGCAGGTTTCCCGTTTCATGGGGACCGTTTATTCGGTGATCACTTGGACAAATATAGCCAAAAGATTTCCGGAGGGAAGAGTTCTCTACTTCCTGTGAAGAAAAGCACCAGACGTCCCTTGTTTAAAAACCCAGGGGCTGCTTCCTTAAGTGTCTGTGTCAGGGCGGTTCCGCCGCCAACAGGGCCCTAGGGCCAGGGGCAAGCCGCAAGGCCAGGGCCGGAAAAGGCCCTGGGTCCAAGTTTTTTCTAAGCCCAGCACCAAGCCCTCCTTTTGAGGGGACGCCCCAATCCATTGGGTGGGGGGAAGGCTGCTGCACTTTGCGTAAATTTGGAAAACAAAAATTCAGGACGAATGGGTCACCTCAATTATATCTCGCAGTTACCAGCTGGAGTTGCTGGGGGCTCCCCCTCAGTGGTCTCTAAGATCCAGCATTCCCTCAGATCCTCCAAGAAGAAATTTATTGCTTCGGGCACTACATTATCTAGTGATTGTAGAGGTTCCTGTATTCGAAAGGGGCACAGGGTTTTACTCAAACCTGTTTACGGTTCAGAAACCAAACGGGGACACAAGGCCCATTTTGGACCTAAGGTCCCTGAACAAGTATCTATTGATACAGTCCTTTCGGATGGAGTCTGTCTGCTCAGTAGTAACCTTACTCCAGAGGGGAGACTTTCTAGCCTCCATCGATATAAAAGAAGTGTATTTACACGTACCCATCTTTCAGCCTCATCGGAGGTTCCTACGTTTTGCTGTAGAGGAACGTCATTTTCAGTTTGTGGCTTTACCCTTTGGGCTTGCTACAGCTCCCCGGGTGTTCACAAAGGTCCTAGCACCAGTACTGGGTCTTTAAGGGCCAAAGGGATTCTGGTGCTTGGGTATCTGGAAGACCTCCTGCTCAGAGATCACTCAGTACAGGCTCTAGAACAGAGCATGATATACACAGTGCGGTATTTGAAAAGCTTAGGCTGGATCATAAATACAGAAAAGTCAGCCTTGAGACCATCTCAAAGTCTAAAGTATTTAGGTCTGATCCTAAACACGGTCCAAGCAAGAGTATTCTTGCCACCCGTAAAGGATCTGTGCCCTGAAGGATCAGGTGCGTCAGATAAGGGGCACCAGACAACCCTATATTCGGCTCTGTAGGAGTCTTCTAGGGAGGATGGTATCCTTCGAGGCAGTGCCCTATGCCCAGTTCCATTCCAGGCCCTTACAATAAGACATCTTGTTGGCTTGGAACAGAGGAAGAAAAGCCCTGGATTATCCAATGTGCTTATCGCTTCAGGCATGCTTAAGCCTAAACTGGTGGTTGCAGGATCAGAACCTGCGAAAGGGAAAATCCTTTCTCCCGGTAACTTGAGTACTGACTACAGATGCCAGTATCTCGGGCTGGGGAGCGACCCTACATGGGCTCACAGCTCGGGAAAATTGTCAGGGACGGAGCAGTTTTTGCCCATCAACGTCCTAGAATTACGAGCAGTACGTCTGGCTCTCTGGTCCTGGATGGGTTGAGCTTCAGGACTGCCCCATCAGGGTTCAGTCTGACAATGCCACGGCAGTGGCCTATATAAACCACCAATGTGGTACCAGGAGTCGTTCAGCTCTGAAGGAGGTGATTTACATGCTAGCCTGAGCAGAGGGACATGTGCCAATTATATCGGCAGTCTATATCTCAGGAGTAGAGAACTGGAAGGCAGATTATCCTCTGGCAATTGGAGCAGATGCTCTGATAGTTTCCATGGAGCCAGTACTCCCTGGTTTATGCTTTCCCCCTGAACACTCTGCCTCGACATTTGTTGCGCAGGATTCGGAGAGAGGGGGTTCCAGTCATTCTGGTGGCACCAGGCTGGCCCAGAAGGCCCTGGTTCCCGGAGATTGTGAGACTGACAATCGACTGGCCATGAGCGCTTCCATGTCACCCCCATCTACTGTCTTGGGGTCCTATATTCCACCCCAATTTAGAGTCTCTAAATTTGACGGCATGGCTATTGAAGCCAGGGTGTTAAAGGACCGTGGTGTCTACTCTAGTGAATGCTAGAAAAGCTGTCAATAGGAAGGTCTGGAAGACTTTTATTGCTTGGTGTGAAGCCAGAAAATGGCATCCTCGGAAATATGTGATTGGGAGAATTCTCTTTTCTACAGTCAGCTGTGGAAATCAAATTGGCTTCGAGTACAATCAGAGGTCAAGTTTCGGCTCTATCAGTATTCTTCCAAAGGCCTTTAGCCTCCCATTCACTGACCCGAACCTTTATGCAAGGGACAACTCGCTTGCTTCCCCCCCCCATTAGGTCACCTATGTGCCCTTGGGACTTGAACTTGGTGCTGTCTGTGTTACAGAAACAACCATTTGAACCTATTAAGGAAATTCCATTAGACTTGCTGTCACACAAGCTAGCCTTCCTGATGGCTATCACCTCTGCTAGAAGGGTGTTGGAGTTGGCGGCCCTTTCATGCAGGGAACCATACTTGATCCTTCACCATGACAGTCGTGTTACGACCTGTTCCATCCTTTTTGCCAAAAGTGGTGACGGCCTTTCATTTATTCATTCGGGACATTATTTTGCCTTCTTTTTTCTCTCAGCCTCGTTTGGCAGAAGAGAGACTACTGCATTCTTTGATCGTTGCCTGAGCCGTCAAGGTTTATTTGTCTAGATCTGCGGACACCCGAGGATCAGACTTGGTTAAAAAAAAAAGGACCCAAGAAGGGGCAGGCAGCTTCCAAAGCTTCCATTGCCAATTGGGTCCATCAATTGGTCATTCAGGCCTACGGTCTGAAACATAAAGCTCCTCCCTTTAGGGTGAGAGCTCATTCTACCAGAGGTGTAGGAACCTCCTGGTCATTTCGCCATCAGGTATCTGTGGCTCAGATTTGTAAGGCTGCTACCTGGTCATCAGTGCATACATTCACAATTTTATCGAGCAACCAAGGATTCGGCTTTCGGCTGCAGTGTACTGCGTGCTGTCGTATAGGTTCCTATGGCTATTGTTTGGCAGGGTGTCTCCCTCCCCTCAAAGCCATTGCTCTGTGATGTTCCAGCAGGTAATAAATATTAGCCTGACTCTGTGTCCCATGATGTGTGAAAAAGAAAATAGGATTTTTTTCGTTATACTTGCCTGAAAAATCCTTTTCTTTGAGTACATCATGGGACACAGAGATCCCTCCCCTCTTTTTTGAGGATTTGGTGCTTGCTACAAAACTAAAGTACTTCCTGTATGCGGGGGGGGGGGGTGTATAGGGGATCACTTCCTGTCCTGAAGACCTTTGGTCTACCAGTGTCCATTCACCTGATGATTAAGTATAACCGAGCAGGTAATGAATATTAGCCTGACTCTGTTCCCCATGATGTACTCAAAGAAAAGGATTTTACAGGTAAGTATGATGAGAAAATCCAATTTTTTTAAATAGCATTGGTGTTCAGTAGTTCCTTACCTGAACAGATGCTCCTGTGTTTCTTCTTCCATCCTCAATGTCGGTGTGGAACTATTTAATGCCTGCTGGGTAGGAGATCATTCCACCCGATAGGCAGTGCCAGGTGCTGAAATGCAGCAAGCAGAAAACTTCAGAAAGGTGGAAACAGCTGGATTCCCCCTTGTACCCCCATTGCTTTTGTTGGGTTGCCTTGTGGTTAGTCCAGCCCCCTGTAGCTGGCAGACACTCCTGGGAACCCCATACTTCCTTTAGGTACAATAGTTCCCAATAGAAACTGACCAGTCGGTCAATAATGAGATAAATATGGGGAACCTTCTGGCCCCTGCATGTTGCATGAGTCTGGGGTCTAATGGGGTCCTATTCAAGGCAGTCCAGACAATTACTGCTCACTATTCTGGCATCATGGTACCTGAGGTGCAGTCTCTAGATTGTCCCATTCACCTGCCCAGCAGAATTAGGCTTGCTCTGGAGTTCGGCACTGGACATGGAAAAATGTTTTCCACTCAATTCCTTTGTTCTCTTGATGAATGTCAGCCCTTTATGCTGGAGAGAAGTCTTGGGTAACTTCTTGGTACAGAGGACTTTGTTGTTGAAGATCTTTAGTCTCCTGATCAACATTCCAAAACAAAGGGCCTTTTTGGTTCTCTTTTTATTGCTGAGCCTCTCTTCTGTGTGGCCATCTGACCTGAATCGAGTTGGATTATGCTACGGTGGTTGCTTACATCAGTTATCTGGAAAAAAAATAAAAAATCTGATGTCTACCATAATAAAGAGAAGCAGATTTGCTTTTGTCCTGGGTGGTAATTCCCTCTCCAGCTCTAACTGCTGGGCCTGTTCCTGGTGTAGAAACTTGGCAGGCAGACTTCCTCAGTCTTCCATTCTGAGTGTATAGAATGTCTGTTGTAGGTAGGAGATGTCAGACCTGGCCCTCTCTGACCCAGGTTCAGCGACGAA
Organism: Lithobates sylvaticus; assembly: GCA_028564925.1. Classification (NCBI taxonomy): domain Eukaryota; kingdom Metazoa; phylum Chordata; class Amphibia; order Anura; family Ranidae; genus Lithobates; species Lithobates sylvaticus. Next base: position 376,600,150 of record CM053026.1, on the reverse strand, counting down.
CTGTGTTGGATAATCTCAAGTCTGATTCACTTCACAGTAAATGCTCTGGTGATTCTGTAGGTTCAGTTTTTACCAACCTATGCTCCCAAGTCTCAAGACCTGACTTCTCACAAAATCTACCTTTTTTGATCTTGGAAAAGTACTATTCTTGGTACAAAAACAATGTTGCCTTCACAGGCTATATGCCGAGGAACAAATCTTGGCTCCAGTCTGGTCTGGATCTGTGTTGTGCCCTTGAGGACCATCCAGGGTCTATTTTGGGCTGTAGCTTTTTTTTTTTTTTTTTTTTTGAGGCTGATTGCCCCTTCTTTTTATTTTTTCTAGGGGCCCTTATACAGGGTGTTGCTTGCAAAAATGGTCTTTATGTATTTTTCCCAGTGATTCTGTGAGGTCTCAACCTGGTACTCCCTCGGTTCCTTTGGACTGCCTCTGGAATTTTCCTTGCCGAGGCTTACTCACATCATTGCCTTCTTGTCACAATTGCTTCTGTGTTCCAATCCTGAGGTCTTTTCAGGTATAGAGCCTTTTCTTGGCTTCATTAACCACTTGCTTACTAGGCACTTAAACACCCTTCCTGCCCAGACCAATTTTCAGCTTTCGGTGCTCTCACACTTTGAATGACAATTACTCAGTCATGCAACACTGTACCTTTTTTTTTTTTTTTTTTTTTTTTCCACAAATAGAGCTTTCTTTTGGTGGTATTTGATCACCTCTGGGTTATTTATTTTTTGCGCTATAAATAAAAAAAGACCGAAAATTTAGAAAAAAAACGCATTTTTCTTTGTTTCTGTGATAATATTTAGCAAATTATTAATTTTTCTTCATAAATTTTGGCCACAATTTATACTGCTACATATCTTTGGTAAAAATAACTCAAATTAGTGGATATTATTTGGTCTTTGTGAAAGTTACAGACTCTACAAACTGGTGCGAATTATACAAAATTGATCACATCTGATGTATTGGTGACCTATCTCATTTCTTGTGACCCTAACAAGCCAGGAAAGTACAAATACCCCCCAAATGACCCCTTTTTTGAAAGTAGACATTCCAAGGTATTTAGTAAGAGGCATGGTGAGCTTTTTGATGTTGTCATTTTTTTCCCACAATTCTTTGCAAAATTAATTTTTATTTTTTATTTTTTTTTTTTCACAAAATTGTCATTGTAATAGGTTATTTCTCTCACATGGCATGTGTATACCACAAATGACACCCCAAAATACATTCTGTTTCTCCTGAGTATTACGATACCACATATGTGGGACTTTTCCACAGCCTAGCCACTTAGAGAGGCCCAACATGCAAGGAGCGCCATCACGTGTTCTAGGAGCATAAATTACACATCTAACTTGTTGACTACCTATTACACTTTTGAAGGCCATGGAGCACCAGGACAATGACGCGTTGGCACTTAAATGTGGCACTGATGAGACGTGGCACTGATGAGACGTGGCACTGATGAGACGTGGCACTGATGAGACGTGGCACTGGGGACAAATGGCACTGGGGACAAATGGCGCTGGGGCCAGATCACTTTATTTTTTTTTTTATTTTATTTTATTTTTTTACTTACGGCGCACCAGCGCCGTTCATCTCTCCCTCCTCACACGCTGTCTGTGTGAGGAGGCAGAGCGGCGCTGAGAGATGATCTCGTACGTTTGCATATGAGATCATCTCTCATTGGACACCCCGATCTCGCTGTAAACGGCCGCTGTGATTGGCCGTTTACAGCGATCTGTGACTGGCTGTGTCCGACGGACACGGCCAGCACAGAACTTCCCCGATGCGCGCTCTCAGGAGCGCGCCTTACGGAAGTAAACAGGAGGACGTCCAGGGGCGTCCTCCCAGCAGAGAGCGTCCGCGCTGCAGCCGTCTTTCGGCTATAGCGCGGGCGCGTAGTGGTTAAGGACTAGATTGTTTTGAGACCAGGGTCGTTTTTCTTACCCTGAGCAGTATTTAGTTCTGCTTTCCATCTGACAAGCTCGTGTAAATCCTCTGGAAGTTTCCCTCCATTGTTTTGGCTGTAACACTGAACACTGAATTTCTCTGTGGCCATTTCTTTTTGTTTGACTCTCTGATGCCAATTTTTCAGTGGTAAGGTAATTCTTGCTGCTCTGAGCTGAGCTTCCCTAATCTGTTGTTACATAGGCCTATTAGCGCTGGTTTCCTGTGTTGCCCTCAGCTGGACTGCTTTTGGGACTGTGCGATTCAGTAAAGTTTGGATTTTTGACTTGCCTGTAAAATCTTTTTTTCTTGAAGGTACAGTACAGGGCTCAGATCCCTCCCTTTTTTGTTCCTTCTCTTCCTAATGTTTGCTACAAAAGTGAGGCTAGCTGCTGGGAGAGGGGTTATAGAGAAAATGTCCCTGCCCATTATTATTATTATTATTAATAATAATAATATTTTCTTTTTTTCTAGTGCCTAGTCACATTAAGATATCTGCCTATAACCCGCGGTTAAGACTAAAGCATTATTGAATTTCAGAAGGAATGGGCAATTTATGCACTCCACGGTGGCTCTGGAACTTTTTGTTTTGCTTTCTGGCATCCCACATAACGCATTCCTGCCTGTATCATTTAAGGGATAACAGTAGCTTCAGAAATTATTGCACAGTGGTAGATAGGCAGATTCTGCACTGGAAATTGTAAATCTAAATCCTAAGGTATACCTACCTTTTCCGACTATATGCAGAGCTAGCCCAATACACAGGCTGAAAATATTTTAGGGTTAACGTCTCTATTCAGTCTGTTGTACTGCAGTAATGCATGAAACAGAGCAGTGCTAGCCATACATGTTTTAGCATACCACAACACAAAGATGTGAACTGTCTGTGCATTGTGGTGCATTGTATTAGCAAGTATGCTGCAGGCCTGTTAAACACCTTCACTTTTGGTCAAATACATATTAACGCATGTGTGGCACAGCAGATCTTTGGCCATATGAATTTCTGCTGAGGTTTATAAGATTTATTTTGTTTATATACCTATAAGCCTTAGCGCATGCACTGTGTTTTGTAATACAGCAATTGAGTGATAAGTGTAAGAGTGAATGTGTGTGATTTTGTTATTTTCTTTATTTATTTATTTTCAACCCCTTTTTGATTCTAGCATATGTTGTTGTTTTTTTTTTTTTTTAACAGGATAATTGAAATTGCTAGAGCCATGAGGCTAAAGATCAGTAAAATAAATATGTTCTCTGATGTATCTTTTGAGGAAAGTCACAAGATTGCCACCCTGGAGCTCCCACTGATCGTTTACAAACCAGCAGGTGGAATAAAGAAAAGAAGGAAGATGTAGGGGAACTGGGCTAACCAGTTAAACGAACAGATATTTGTTATTGGTGCACAGATTTTCCATCATTGATTTATCTTTACTAGCATACCTGAAGTTATTTGTATAAACAGAACCATTGTGTAATTTGCTGTGTTCCTGTGTTTTTTTTTTTTTTGTTTTTTTTGTTTTTTTTTCCTCTATAGGACTTATTTGTGGGGAAAAAAAAGTAATTTCTATTTTATGATTCTATAACGTGTTTTATTCATTTATTGGTATACAAAAAAAAAAAACTGAAATATAAATGACATGAAAGGTATTTAAAGTGTCATTTTAGAAATGCTTTTTTGAGCTAACAATTGACAGAAATTTAGTGCATTGTTGGCCCCGTATCTTTAGCTTTATTAATGCCTGCCGCAGTTGTGGAGACCCCCCTTTCTGTCCTAGAGAGACAAAATGTGCAGTATGATTAGCAAAATCAAAATGAGCAGTCAGCATTCTTGTTTTTCTCCTTTTCATTCATTCATTCGTTTATTTTTTGAATTTTGGTTTTCTCCCACTTCTGACATGCATTTGTAAAGTGGTGCATGGAGTTTGATCTTATGGAGCAGTATACACTAACAATTTACTGTTCTTGGTTGCTAAAATGTAAGATTTCCATTTGTCTGACCATTAAACAGTTTTCCACTTTGCAATAGACCATTTTAACCACTTCCTGACCGTAGCATGTCCTTAGGTTGAAGTAATTATACCGGGATTATCCCCCTCGGGCGCAGAAGCAAACCCATACAGAGTTTACGCCCACGTATCTACACGAACATTCTAGCGAGAGCAATAATTACAGCACTAGACCTCCTCTGTAACTCTAAACTGGTAACCTGTAACATTTTTTTTGAAGCATCGCCTATGGAAATTTTTAAGTACCGTAGTTGCACGAGCATGCCCAATTTTTAACGTGTAAAATGTTAGGCATCTTTTTACGCGGTGTAATATCTTTTATATTTTGACAAAAAAATGGGTTATATATTGTGTTTTTTTGCATTAAGATGTATTTTTTCGTAAAAATTGCATTTGAAAATTTGTTGCACAAAAACTGTGTAATTTTAAAAAAATTGCAACACCTAAAAATTTTATATACACACACTGCTCAGCATAAATGAGTACACCTCTTTTTGAAAAGTAAGATTTTAATCAATATCTCAATGAACACAAGAACAATTTTCCAACATTTTGACAAACTGAGTTTCATACATTTGTTTAGCTCCATTACATGAAAGTATGGTTAATTAAATAACTTGGATTACAAAATCTTCAGTTTTACTCAAATTAGTTGATGCAAAAATGAACACACCCCAGAACAAAAACTACTACATCTAGTATGTCGTATAACCTCCATGATTTGTAAGGAGAGCACCAAGTCTTCTAGGCATGGAATGAACAAGTTTCTGGCATATTGACACATTTCTTTCAATTCTTCAGCCCTGGTTCACACTGACTGCGGGAATGAAACTGTGCGAGTTCAGCTGAACTCGCACAATTTCATTCCTGCATGCCAGTTCTGATTTTGGGTTTCTGCACAAATGTCAATGGAAATCGCACCCCGAATTTGCCATAAGTAGTACAGAAACTGATTCGATTCGGCTGCTGCCATTGCTGCTGGTTTGGCATGCGATTTGACATGTGAAATTGCATCAATGTGAACCAGGGCTCAAGAAGGACCTCTTTTAGAACCTGAATGCTGGATGGGAGATTGATGCTTAACTTTGTCTCTTCAGAATTCCCCATAGGTGTTCGATTGGGTTCAGATCAGGAGACATACTTGGCCACTGAATCTTTCACCCTGTTCTTCAAAAATGCAACAGTGGCCTTAGATGTGTGTTTTGGATCATTGTCATATTGGGAAAAGTGCACGACAACCAAGGGCACGGAGTGATGGTAGCGTCTTCTCTTTTAATATAGAGCAGTACATCTGTGGATTCATGATGCCATCAATTAAATGCAGCTCCCTGACACCACTCATGCAGCCCCACAGAAGAATACTGCCACCACCATGTTTCACTGTAGGTACCATGCATTTTTCTTTGTCCTCACCTTTGCGACTCCATACAGTTTTTTTTTTTTTTTTTTTTTTTTTTAAGCCATCAGTTCTAAAAAACATTTTATCTTGGACTCATTACTCCAGAGACCTGGTAGTAGTCTACTTTTTCAGAATGGGCCCTGGCAAATTCTAGGTGGACTTTTTTTTTGTGCATGAGCTTTAGGAGAGGCTTCCTTTGTGGATGACACCCATGCAATGCCATTCCTCTGCAGTGTACGCCATATTGTGTCATGGGAAATAACCACCCCAGTTTTGCTTTCTACTTCTTTAGCTAACTGCAGTGAACTTGCATGGTGATTTTTCTTCAACCCCTAACATCTCAACAGGAGCGTCTTCTGTTGAGAACTTCCGTGGACGGCCTTGACATCTCTGTGAGATGGTTGCAGTTCCATTGCTGTTACATTTTTGTATCGCTTTTGCTATGGTATTCTGACTGATAAGTTGAGCTTGACTGATCTACTTGTAGCCTTCACCTTTTTCTTGGGTAAATTTATTTTCTTAGGCCTTATGACATTTCTTTTCTATGTGGTGCCATTGCTAACAGCATGAAATGGGAAGGGGTTGTCTTTAAAGGATAACAACATTTGTGGGGGGGGGGGGGGGGGGGGGGGGGGGGGGGGGGGGGGGGGGGGGGGGGGGGGGGGGGGGGGGGGGGGAGGGGGGGGGGGGGGGGGGGGGGGGGGGGTGGGTGGGGGAAAAAAAAAAAAAATAGCAAATATAGAAAAAAAATGTGTACAGTGCCTTGCAAAAGTATTCACCACCCTGCCATTTTTTGTGTTTTGCTGCTTCACAACCTGGAATTAACATGGATTGTTTGAGGATTTGTATCATTTCATTTACAGAACATGACCAACTTTTGAAGATTTTTTTTTTTTTCTTCATTGTGAAGAATACCAATAGGACAAAATAACAGAAAAAGTCAATGTGCATAACTATTCACCCCCCCCCCCCCCCCCCCTTAATCACAGGATTTCGCCAGCAATACAAGGAAGTTGAAAATATTTCCAAAAAACATTGGCCCATTCTCCTCAAAGACAGATCTTAAACCGATCCTACCAAATAAACCCACATTTATTTGTGTGTGTGTACACACACACACACACACACACACACACACACACACACACACACACACACACACACACACACGTATATATATGTGGCCCCAGGACTCAGAAAAAAAAATTGCACCAAACATCCCAGACTCACTAAAACATTAAGCACTTTCCTGGATGGAGCAGGTTTTCACTATTGCACCATATGCAAGGCGTGTAAAACTAACAGAAGGAGTAAATAATTGATAGCTTCCATTCGGTAGTTGCACAACATGAATTTAAGGTACGTTCACTAATTACATGTGGGTATGGCGCCTACTTACTGGAATGCCTGTGGCCCTTACAATATGTGGGCAGATCTACACATTTTACGCACCAGAATCAATGAACAGCATAGTGTGTCAAAACACTTCAGACAATACCACAATAGAGATCCAAAATTGCTCACGTTTTATGGAATAGACACAATTTCCAGACATTGGAGAAGTACTCATCCATATTTTTTTTTAAATATATATATAATTTTATTGTGCAAAAAAAATGAAATAAGGTACAAACAGAGAAAAAGCTCTAAATATAGAAAGCATAAAATTATCATAGACATTGCATTATGAAGTATTACTTGGAATGATCAATCTGCACAGTAAGTGTAATACCGAACATATTACCAGACTTTGAACTAAAGAAAACATAGAATAAACAACCCCCAAAGTGCGTACGATCCATTAACATAAAAGAAAAAGAAAGCATCCCTTACAAACAAGGTGAATCCCAAGACAGTATCCATTGTATTCTAATCTAAAATCACTAATCCTATGCAGGCCTTTAAACTGTAGCCAGAGCAATTTCTGTTTCATCACCTAGACCTGAAGCAGTCTGGTAAGGACAATTTGAGGAGGATAAATTTACCCGACACATTTCTGTGCTGATACTCCATCTTTTCCCTAACAAGTATTGTATTTACCTGTTGTATCCATTAATAGGATGTGGGGGCTCGGGGGAGAGCCAGTACTGTGCGATCAATTTTCTAGCTAGATAAAGAAATCTAGTTAAAGCAATATATGTAGAAGGGCATATAGCTGCAACAAGACCACCCAGTAGACAGGTAACTGGACCTACCGGTAACTGCAGTTGATAAATATTATGGTTGCAATAATCTCATGCCAATAGTGTACCAGTTTAGGGCACTTCCAAAGTAGATGGATCAGAGTACCTTGATGTAATTGACATTTCGGTCACAAGGGGGAGTCTCTCCTTCCCCATTTATATAGTTGTAGGGAAGTTCTGTATACCCTGTGGAGAATAAATAATTGTGACAACGTCTAAACCCCAGAGACTGAAATTAGTGGGCCAACCGCCAAAATCTGTTCCCAGCTATCCCATCTATAGGGCCAACAACTGTTTCCTACTTCTTACAGGGCAGCAGATCTGGAGCTTGGATATGGACTAGCAGGCTACAGTAATATATATGAGAAATGCTGCCCTTTTTATCTGGATTATTAAATATAGGAGGGGAGGAAATCGGAGTCATCCTAGATGCATAACGGAGCATCTACGCTGCATTTTAATGGTATTCTGCAGCTGCAAGTACATATAGTAGTGATTATGTAACGAGGGGAATTTTGCTCTCAACTGACGGATTTCAGCACTGTACCTTCAAACAACTGGGACATGTATTTAACGCCTTCTGCTTTCCATATAGAATAATTCAATAGTTTCTCTAATTCAGGGTAGGATCTATTACACCAAATGAGTGTACAGTCCAGAAAACCCTCAATGTCTAAATGTTTCTTCAACTCTTTTCAAAGTCTCCAGAGCAAATGGACAGTTGGGCACTCTGGTGGGGCCCACAGCCCCTTCTTGGGTCCTTTTGTTAAAACTAAAAAGGAGTCTGATCCTCGGATTTTCACAGATCTAGACAAATAAACCTTGACTGCCCGCACCATGTCCAAAGAATGCAGTCGTGTCTCTTCCGCAGAACGAGGCTGAGAGAAAAAAAGAAGGCAAAATAATGTCCTGATTTAAATGAAAGGCCGACACCACTTTTGGCAAAAGGGATGGAACAGGTTGTCCGCCAACTCCGACCCCCTTCTAGCCTGGGTAATTGCCATCAGGAAGGCTAGCTTGCGAGGCAGCAAGTCTAATGGAATTTCTTCGATAGGCTCCAATGGTTGTTTCTGTAACACAGACAGCACCAAGTTCAAGTCCCAAGGGCACATAGGTTACCTAATAGGGGGAAGCAAGTGAGTTGCCCCCTGCATAAAGGTTCGGACCAGTGAATGGGAGGCTAAAGGCCTTTGGAAGAATACTGATAGGGCTGTAACTTGACCTCTGTACTCAAAGCCAATCTGATTTCCACAGCTGACTGTAGAAAAGATAGAATTCTAGCATTAACTAGGGTAGATAATAGGGGTAACCAGTGCGCTCAACCAAAAACTATTAAATCAAATAAGGAGAAAAATGGAAAAGGAAAGCAGCCAACATATAAGTGATCTCACACTTGTAAAGGTAAAATTGAATGAAGAGGGTATGTGGCGCTAACCCTTATGTAAATCAATAAATAATCTAAAAATAATCTAAAATGACCAGTTTGCAAAGCTCAGAGTATCCTAAAGATGAGTGACCTTTCACATAAATAGATATATAAAAACATAAAATAATGAACTAAATAGATAAAATTCCTTAATAGCAATACACATAAAATATTGAATAAATATAAGACGTGTGTAAAAAATGAAAAAATATTCAATAAAAGTGATGGTGCTAAAATAACCGTGCTGAAAATAAATATATGTGCTGGGTTAAAAATAGTGAACACGAAATCTTCTAGCAATAAAAGGTGCACAGTGCAACGTGCAAAATATGTGAATAAAGAACCAATAGAGAACCGATAAATTGGTTCTGAAAGTGCAAGGGAATTGCAAGGAAATTGCAAGGGAAATTAATGATTGAATGTGCAGAAATATCCAAAATAATGACAAAGTGACCATACAGATGAAGAGTGTGTCACTGTAGGTATGGTATAATCAGATGATACCAAAACAATAATATCGCTGAAAAAAATTATTAAAAAATAAAAGTAAAATTTGGTGCACTACAAGTCCCAGCTTGTAAAGAAAAAAATGGCGGAAAATAAACGATAAAGTCCACAATCTGAACAATGAAGAGCATAATGCTCTGGAATAAGTGAGGTGAGTAGAAATATTCAGGAATCTTTGTGTTGATCACAGTGATGATCCGTGCAGGCAGTGCTCTGTGCTGACTTCAGGGGTGCACCCTACTAGTTCCCCCAGCCTCTCACCTCTATTTGCGGCCCCTACAGGCCTAGTGGAGCAGATAGCCTCTAAAGTGGCAAGCCTGGTCACTTTCCGGGTCCTCCTTCTTATGGGCTCCTATGGGCTCCTATAGGCTTCTATGGGCTCCTATGGACTCCTACTCCGATCCAAAAGGCACTCCAGGGGTAAGGGGTCACTCACGGGTTAGATCAGCATGTAGGGGTTAAAGGTACAAAGAAGCGCTCCAATGTGTAGTAAAAAACAGGTTTATTGAAACAAAAATAATATCCACTCACATTTAAAGTTCTCTTGCATCAGCATAGATGAACTTCCGGTCGCGGCCGCAAACCAGAAGTAGAGCGATAGGCACCTGACTTCCTTCCTCCCTCACTAGTATCGTCACTAGCACACGTGACTTTGTCAAAGGGTAAGGCTGTCAGGTGTCTCTGGGCCTATTTATACAGTGGTCAATTGACGCTGTGCTGACAGCGGTGTAAATAACGACTAAAAGTTGACATTTGGACATACATAGTAGGACTTGATGACATATGCAATCCTAATCTGAGAAAATTAATCTATTTTTATTACATATAAAGGTCTGAAAATAAGGAAATAATTTAGCCTCATGGTTTAATAATAAATAACAATCACAGTGCCATCCAGTGGCCGGAGGTGTAAATTGATTTCTAAAAGTAGGAGAGACTACTCAATAGTGACATCCAGTGGTAGTAGATAAAAATAGGAGAGACTACTCAATAGTGACATCCAGTGGTAGTAGATAAAAATAGGAGAGACTACTCAATAGTGACATCCAGTGGTAGTAGATAAAAATGACCATCAGGAAATATCCTTCATGTATGCCATCTAGTGGTCACTTGTAAGATTGGCCATATTCTTTAAAAATTCCAATTCTATTAGAAGAACTTTGTTAAAATTATGTATAAAAATGTAGTTTCAAGATGTAAAAAGGTCTAATAAAAATATTTTTTAGATAAAGAGACCTTACATAATAAAAAGAGACCCGACTAAAAATAATTAAAAAATAGGGAGAAAATTAATCATATTGGTAAAATCATTAAAATAAATATTAATAATATACCAGCATGTAATCAATAATTGGATATAAAACAATTCAAGTCGAATTCGACATTATGTCCCCATGGTCTGAGTGTACACAATTCATATATCCATCTGGATTCAGCTTGGCTGATTCTAATAATCTTATTGTCACCTCTCCAGTGTGGCTTATATTTTTCGATGGCACATATTTTTAGGGACGAGGGATCTTTTTTGTGATATTTGGCATAATGCCTTGATAAGCTGTGCTTGTCAAAACCCTTTTTAATGTTTTGGACATGTTCCCGCAATCTCTTCCACAATTCTCTTTTTGTCCTTCCTATGTATTGGATCTTGCAAGGGCACTCCATTAGGTATACTACGCCCTCAGTCTTACATGTTATGAAGTCTTCAATATCATAGTCCTTATTTGTGACAGTAGATGTGAAGGAAGACTTCTTTTTCTTGGGCTCTTTAGTATGTCGACATGCATAACACTTTTTGCATGGGTAGTAGCCCTTCCCCTCAAAGAACGAAAAAGTCTTCTTAGGTGGTGGGTCTAGCACATTTTTAGCCAAATTGTCTCTTAGGGTAGGAGCCCGCCTGTAAGTGAATTTGGGTCTTTCTGGGAGAATGGTACTAAGGTGTCGATCTGTTTTTAAAATATCCCAATGTTTTTTAAAAATTTTCTCTACATGTTTGTGTTGTACATTAAAATCCATTATAATTGGTACTCTTTCTTTATCATCTATTTTTTTGGTGGTATCTTTTATTAGTGCATCTCTGTCTACATGTGCAATATCTTGTATCTTTTCTTCAATGAATGCTGTCTTGTATCCCTTTTGTATGAATCTCTCTCCAATCATTTCAGCTTGTTTCATGTAGGTCTGTTTATCCGAACAATTTCGCCTTAATCTGATCAGCTGTCCCTTTGGAATATTTTCGAGCCAAGTGTTGTGATGACAGCTATCCAGCGGTAGATAGCTATTTCTATCTACTGTTTTAAAATAAGTCTGTGTAGTAAGGAAGTTTTCCTCTTTCTTAATTAGTAGATCTAGAAAATTAATTTTGTCTGTGCTAATCTCCCAAGTGAGCTTAATATTTTTAGTGTTCGTGTTTAGTCGAAAGCAGAAATCTGTGAGACTGTCTCTGTCTCCAGACCAAATTATGATAATGTCGTCAATATATCTTTTATATAGAATTAGTTGGTGCGGAAACTGTTTGTACAGGGCCTCTTCTTCCCATTCGGCCATGTATAAATTAGCTACACTGGGAGCAAATTTTGCTCCCATCGCGATACCACATATCTGTTTGTAATAAGTACTATTAAACCAAAAATAGTTTGAGTCTAGGCTGAATTTAAGACAGTCTAATAGGAACCTTCTCTGTACACATTTGAGTTCACTGAGATTTCTAAGGGCCCATTTTGTGGCCTGTATTGCCTCCTCATGGTTTATAATTGTATAGAGTGACCCTACATCTGCCGTTGCCAAGTAAATGGGACCATCTTTTAGATTAAGTGTATTGAGAAGCTGAATGAGGTGCTTTGTATCCCTGAGATAAGATTTTGTTTTCTTGACCACTGGTTGTAGGAAGCCATCTATATATTCCCCCATTCTTGCACACACTGAGTTAATGCCATTCACTATGGGTCTCCCAGGGGGTTTGTCACTGTTTTTGTGTACCTTCGGTACTGTATAAATGACAGGTACCCTACAGATGTTGGGTTGTAGGTATTTACTCTCTTTTTTGTTTAGTAGTCCTTTATCTGAGCCTTTCTGGATTATTCGAGTAAGTTCTTTCCTATATCTCATCGTTGGATTACTTAGAAGTTTCTGATAGGTGGTCTCATCATTTAGTTGTCGGTTGATTTCATCATTGTAATCTACCTTAGACTGTATAACTATGGCTCCTCCTTTGTCTGCTTGACGTATCACGATGTCTTTTCTTGCTTCAAGCTTCTTTATCCCATTTTTTATGTCACCAGGGTTATAAACCTTTTTTATTTTCAGTTCTTGCAGATCTTTCAGTACCAATTTTTTGAAAACTTCTATGTGTCCTTCATTTCCCGGTGGTGGGTTAAACAGTGATTTGTTCTTCAGGTTACTGTACTGTATTCCATTGTTGTCGGGTATCTTGGTTCCTCTTCCTACTCCTGTATTATTGAGCATGTATTTCTTTATATTGAGGCTCCTTATGAACTTATTTATATCCACATATGCATTAAATTTGTTGATGTTTTTTATTGGGGCAAATTTTAATCCTTTATCTAGCACTTTAATCTCTTCCTGTGTTAGTACCACTCCACTTATATTAATAATTCCATCTCCTATTATTCTCTTTTCCTTTTGCTTCTTGACTCCTGCCCGGCATCCTCTTCGCGTTTTTCGTTTCTTATATTCTTCTTCTCCATTGATCTCCTTGGGGTTTTTCTCGAGTGATCTTCTCTGTGTCTGTCCCTCTGATGTTCCGGTTTCTTGTCTTCTTCTTTTCCGGTCTTTCTGTTCTTGTTGTCTTCCGGGGAGTATCTGTCGGGTCTCCGGGGTCTGTCTTCTTGGTGGTGGCGTCTTGGGGAATTTCGTCGTCTTTGATCTAAAAAAACGTGCAGGACTTCTTTCTTGTTTTTGCCTCTCCTGCGGGTACCTCTGATAGGCTGGCGATCTCCCATCATCGTACCTTCTCAGGTTTTCAAACTTATTGTATACTGGTACAGTGTAGTAGTTGTTATGTGGGGATCTACCTCTTCTGTCGTCTTGATGATACGGTCTTTCCTCTCTCCATGTTCTGTCGTCTCTCCTACTTTTGTCTATATAATGATTTCTTTCTCCTTCTCTTTCTTGGTTCCTCCAAGGAGGTGTTGGTGATCTTCTATTGTAGGGGGGTTGCTGGTATGGTCTTCCCTGGAAGTTGTTGTTATAACCATTGTTCCATATATATCTATTTATGTGAAAGGTCACTCATCTTTCGGATACTGAGCTTTGCAAACTGGTCATTTTAGATTATTTTTAGATTATTTATTGATTTACATAAGGGTTAGCGCCACATACCCTCTTCATTCAATATTAACTAGGGTAGACCTGGTCAAATTATTTTTAGATTATTTATTGATTTAACACCCTGGCTTCAATAGCCATGACGTCAAAATTTAGAGACTGTAAATTGGGGTTGAATATAGGACCTTGAGACAGTAGATCGGGGCGACGTGGAAGCGTATTTGGCCTGTCTATTGTCAGTCTCACAATCTCTGGGAACCATGGCCTTCTGGGCCAGGCTGGTGCCACCAGAAGGACTGGAACCCCCTCTCTCCAAATCCTGCGCAAAAAATCTGGAAGGAATGGGATTGGAGGGAAAGCATAAACCAGGGACAACTGGCTCCATGGAATTACCAGAGCATCTGCTCCGATTGCCAGAGGATATCTTGTTTGGGACACAAACTGCTGTAGCTTGTTGTTGAAGCTGGATGCCAGTAGGTCGACCTCTGGCCATCCCCAACGTTGGCAAATTTCTGGAACACCCCTGGGTGTAGGGACCATTCCCCCCCCCCCCCCGGGCAGATCTGCTGGTGGCTGAGATAATCTGCCTTCCAGTTCTCTACTCCTGGGATATGGACTGCCTATAGAATCAGAATATGTCCCTCTGCCTAAGCTAGTATGTGGTCCACCTCCTTCAGAGCTGAATGACTCCTGGTACCACCTTGGTGGTTTATATAAGCCACTGCAGTGGCATTGTCAGACTGAACCCTGAGGCAGTCCTGAAGCTCCACTGTCCAGGACTGTAGGGCCAGACGTACTGCCCGTAATTCCAGGACGTTGATAGGCAGGATCTGTTCTGTCCTTGACCATTTCCCTTGAGCTGTGAGCCCCTCTAGGGTCGCTCCCCAGCCTGAGAGACTGGCATCTGTAGTCAGTACTCTCCAAGTTAACAGGAGGAAGGCTTTTCCCTTTTGCAGGTTCTGATCCTGCAACCACCAGTTTAGGCTTAAGCGTGCCCTGAGAAGATAAGAGCACATTGGATAATGCAGGGCTTGTCCTCTTCTGTTCCAAGCCAAGATGTCTTGTTGTAAAGGCCTGGAATGGAACTGGGAATAGGGCACTGCCTCGAAAGAGGATACCATCCTCCCTAGAGGACTCAAACAGAGCCGAATGGAGGGTTGTCTGGTGCCCCTTATCTGAAGGACCTGATCCTTTAGGGTACAGATCCTTGCGGGTGGCAAGAATACTCTTGCTTGGACCGTATCTAGGATCAGACCTAAATACTTTAGACTTTGAGCTGGTTTCAAGGCTGACTTTTCGGTATTTATGAGCCAGACTAAGCTGTTCAAATACCACTCTGTTCTAGAGCCTGTAATGAGTGATCTCTGAGCGGGAGGTCATCCAGATACCCAAGCACCAGGATCCCTTGGGCCCTTGCAAGACCAAGTACTGGTGCTGGGGCCTTAGTGAGCACCCAGGGAGCTGTAGCAAGCCCGAAGGGTAGAGCCACAAACATAAAATTACATTCCTCTACTGCAAATCGCAGGAACCTCTGATGAGGCTGAAAGATAGGTATGTGTAAATACGCATCTTTTATATCGATGGAGGCTACAAATTCTCTCATCAGGACTAGGCTACAATTGAGTGGACAGATGCCATTCTAAAGGACTGAATTAGTAGATACTGGTTCAGGGATCTTGGGTCCAAAAATGAGCCTTGTGTCCCAGTTTGGTTTTTGAACCGTAAACAGGTTCGCTCTTTCGGATACAGGAACCTGTACAATCACTCCTTGATGCACTAAATTATGTAGTGCCTGAAACAATAAGTCTATTTTTCGAGGATCCGAGGGAATGCTGGATCTTTGAAACCTCTGAGGGGGAACCCCCCGAAACTCCAGCTTGGGGGTATAGTTGAGGTGATCTGATCGTCTTGAACTATTGTTCTCCAAATGTCTGCAAAGTGCTGCAGCCTTCCCCCTACCCGATAGAGTGGGGGCGTTCCCTCAAAAGGAGGGCTTGGTGCTGGGTTTAGAAGAGTTTTGGACCCAGGGCTTTTTCTGGCCCTACGGCTTGCCCCTGGCCCTAGCGCCCTGTTGGTGGTGGAACTGCCTTGGCGCTGAGACATTTGAGGAAGCAGTCCCTCGGGTTTTAAACGAGGGACGCCTGGTGTTTTTCTTCACAGGAAGTAGAGATCTCTTCCCTCCGGAAATTTTTTGAAAATATTTGTCCAAATAAACTTTCCCCCATGAAAGGGGAAACCTGCCAATAACTTTTTACAAGGAAGCTCGGCTGACTAGTTCTTAAGCCACAAAAGCCTGCCCCATATGTACAGACAAGAAAGCCAAACGAGAAACCTGCTGTATTGTATCCTTTTAAGGAGTCAACAGCAAAATTGCAGTGCTCGAGGAATATCGGTCTTATTTTCAGCCAGATCATCTTCCCGGTTAGGCCTGTCAGGCCGCCTGATCTGAACCTTTATGGACTGGCAGATACCAATTGCTGCAACAGCTGGCTGAATAGCTGAACTGGCCAAAGAAAAGGAAGCTTTTAATAATGGCTCCAATTTCTTGTCAACAGGGTCTTTTCAAGCCCTGTGCGGTATCTACCGGACAAGTTAAGTTCTTGTTTAAGGAAGAGACTGCTGCATCTACGGCTGGCATGCTCCACTTCTTAACAAACTTTTCATCCATGGGATATAAAAGAGAAAACCTCTTAAAGAGGAACAAAAATCCTGTCAGGATGTTTCCAATCAGTATACACCGCTGTTCCAACAGAAGGTGTAAGGGGAAAGCCTGTGCGGCCTGAAGAGGCCTCAGGTACCCCAAAGAGGACAAGGGGGCTCAGTAACCTCTGGAAGAGGCAACTTAAAGGCAGAACGAACCATATCAGTAAGAGTCTGGATCAAAAGCCTATGCAACTGAGGGGCAGACATCAACTTCATATCTTCTTGTCCAGATTGTTCGGAATCAGACTGATCCGCCAGGCCCTCCACAGAATCCTGAGCTTTTAGCTCTTCCCACCCTGTGGGATGGAGGCTATCATGCTAGCAATCCTGTGCTCTAAACCGGCTAGGGCCGAGGACAGTTCATTCTTGGTGCTAAAGGGTGAAGCAGCAGGGTTGACTGTAGGCACAATACCAGATGGGCGCAGTGGCTCAGATTGCCCGGAAGCCTCTGGTCTTTCAGGGGATACAACACTAGAGTTACAACTATAGGTTCATCAGGAACCACTGATGACATAGGTGTGTGCTTCCCTGTAGTGTTAGTCGCGCTCCTTTTTTAAAGACATTTACTAGCCACAAAAAGGAGTACCTGGGTGTAGTATTAACACACCTCAGAAGGGAGACCCTTTAATAGGGCACACCAAGCCCCTATGCACCTTTTAGCACGCCAAGCAACAGCTGGTGACTCATGTGACCCGGGTAAAGAGAAATGCACTGCTGCAAATGCCTGGTTTAGGCCTGATTCACACCTATGCAGTTTTAGTGCTTTTTGCATTTTGCAGATTTGCACTACAGTCCATTTAAGATGGTTTCCTATGGAACGCATTCTCTAGTACAAATCTGCAAAATTCAAAAAGCACTAAAAATGCATAGGTGTGAATCAGGCCTTAGAGCCTGCTCTGTGTCCCACAGCTGCCTTCTGGAAGCACCGCATGCTTGGCATACACAGCTTAAATAAGCTAGCTGTGTGTGAGCGTGGCTGTATTCGCGTATGATGCAAATCTTCGTAGGCCCAAATAAAGGCTACGGCGCATGTGCCATGGCCACCAAACAAACTGCTAGGCTCCGGCGATCTTGCGAACGGACGTGTGCCATGGAAAACCAAAGCGAAATGGCGCACCGTTGTGCACCATCATACATGTAAAGAAACAGCCAGACACAACCAAAAAAAGGTACACTTTCAAACACCCACGGCTAGCCCAAAACTCCCCCGTGTGGTCACTACACACAGGTGTCCAGCCTCTAGCTAGCTTGACTGATTATTACAATCACTGGCACACCCCACAATAAGTAAATATAGGGGTTTCACTTACCTGTCCAGGCGCAGGACAGCTTAGAAACTAAGATCCCAATCTTCACCCTTCACGGCGGGTTCCTGTCACTTCCTTCAAGGACTGGGTACCCTTTTCATGTTGGGTCCACTCCCTTGGGCCTGTACAGCACCCTGCAGGGAATGCCTTAGCGCTGTGGTGTCCAGGATTCCACTTTGTAGGGTCCAGCGCCCGAAGGCCGCATTACAGGAAAAACCTCCCAGGATCCTGCGTCTTCTTTGCGAGGCTCGGGTACCAATTATCTAAGCATATAAAGCCTGTGTCAAATGGATCCGATCGGTCAATCCCTTGATTAATTTAAGAATTGTTTGTGAGACTAGAGACCTGGAGCTCAGAGAGCTCAAACAACCGTGCCATCCACCTTGCAGATACTGGTAAAAAAAAAACAAGTATTTCCTGTATGGGAGGGCTTGTATAGGGAATCACTTCCAGTCTAAAGACCTTTGGTCTACCAGTGTCCATTCACCTGGAGATGAAGTATAACCCAGCAGGTAATGAATATTAGCCTAACTGTGTCCCAGAAACCAAAGTCACGCTTACTGGTAACGTCTTTTCCTGTAGTCTTTCAGGACAGCACCATGAGAGACACTGGCTCCTCCCTTCCACAGGAAACACTGAGTCAGCCATCTTTAAATTCCAGCTTCCCCTGCTGGCCCTTCAGTATTTTCTAGAGCAACTCCGGCCAGCTAGGGAGACACAAGAACACATCAATAACATATAATACAATAGTTCTGCAGTTCCTGTGGCGAGGCCCTTGAGAACCCCATATATTCGGGTGGGAAACCGGTGCTGTCCTGAAAGACTACAGTAAAATACGTTAACACTAAGCATAACTTAGGTCAGGACTACGGCCTGCAAGACCTTTCACCCAAAGCACTGTTCTTTTGCCAACAACAGGTTCACCCTGTAATGTTTTACAAAGGTGGTGAAACTGGACCATGTTGTCGTTCTGCAGATTTGCTCGGGCATCGCTCCAGCCCTTTCTGCTTGAGAAGCGCCATAGCTCTTGTGGAGTGTGCCTTAACCCCTTCCCGCCGAGTGTACGCAGATATGCGGCCTTGGCTTTTGGGGGTTAAAGCGGGATGATGCCCGCAGCTGCAGGCATCATCCCAGTACCGTTTTTTTTAGAGCAGGCGATCGGCTTTCCAGAGATAACAACCGATGCAGCTAAAAGCCGCTCGTTTGTTATCCTGGAGGAGCGGGAGGGGACATCCCCACCTCCTGCCGATGTGACCGGGCCTTCCATCCCATCGGGAGACCCGATCCGCAATCTGGCACTTCCAGCGTCTAGCCACAGACTGTAACGAAGCCGTAAACGGCTTTGTTCTAGTCTCTGAAATGTAAATACGGAAGCATCGTCACAACGTCACTTCCGGCTTACTCTGCTGCCAATGGCGCCAGATAAAAAAAAAAAATACAGTATTCAGAATCGCCATTTTCGGTGATCTGAATACTTTGAATTGCAAAGGAGGGATTGGAGGTCTTTTAGACCCCCGATCCCTCCATAAAAAGTACCTGTCACCACCTATTACTGTCACAAGGGATGTTTACATTCCTTGTGACAGCAATAAAAGTGATCAAATTTTTTTTTTTTTAAACACAATTTAATAATATAATAATAAATAAAATAATACATTTTTTTTTTAAAGTGCCCCCGTCCCCGCGAGCTCGCGCAGCAAAGAAAACACATATAGAAGCCGCGCCCGCATATGTAAACGGTGTTCAAATCACACGAGTGAGGTATCGCCGCGATCGTCAGAGCGAGAGCAATAATTCTAGTACTAGACCTCCTCTGTAACTCTAAACTGGTAACCGTAAAAACATTTTTAAAGTGTCGCCTATGGAGATTTTTAGGTACCGTCGTTTGTTGCCATTCTACAAGTGCGTGCAATTATAAAGCGTCACATATTTGGTATCCGTTTACTCGGCGTTACATCATGTTTCACATTATACAAAAAAATTGGGCTAACTTTACTGTTTCCTTTTTTAAAAATTAATGAAAGTGTCCCTTTTCCCAAAAAGTTGAGTTTAAAACACTGCTGCACAAATATTGTGTGACATAAAATATTGCAACAATCGCCATTTTATTCTCTAGATTCTCTGCTAAAAATATATATATATATATATATATAATATTTGGGGGGTCTAAGTAATTTTCTAGCAAAAAATATGGATTTTAACTTGTAAACACCAAATGTCAGAAATAGGCTTAGGCATGAAAGAGTTAATGACTATGGGAACCTCTTTGCCCACCAAAGTGTATGCTTGGCAATGGCCAACTTAAGCTACCACCTAGCTATCATACATCTGGAGGCCTTCTAACATTTTCTTGCCCCAGACAATAAAATAAACAAGGAATCAGTCTTTCTGACCCGTTTTGTTTCCTTCACGTATTGAAGGACGCATCGCCTTACATGTAACGCGTGAAACTTAAATTCCCTCTCTCCTGAGGGATTGGAACAAAATGTGGGCAAAACTATTTCTTGGCTTTTGTGAAACTTTGAAGCCACTTTTGGTAAAAACGCCGGATCTGTCTTGAAGACTATGCGATCTGGAAAAACAACAAAAAAAGGAGGTCTAATTGATAATGCTTCTAGCTCACTGACCCTCCTGGCGGTGGTTATTGCCACCAAAAATTATTTTTCAGAGTTGGACATCTTAAGGAGCACTCTTCCAGAGGTTCGAAGGGACCCCCCCCCCCCCCACTAGGGCCTGCAAAAGTAGAGACAGATCCCACTTTGGAAAGGGTGGCCCCTCAACCGGCCTCTGCCTACCCAGTGCCTTGAAGAATCTCACCACCCCCTGGGTTTGGTGGCCAGCAGTTTTTCCAAAAAGGCTCAGAGGGCTGAGACCTGGCTTTTTAATGTCCTTAGGGCTAAACCCTTGTCTGCCCCGCACTGCAGGAATTCCAACACCGCAATGGGACTCTACCTCAAAGGAGCTTTACACACACCAGTCACTGAAGCGCTTCCAGGTTTTCCGGTATATCAAGCGTTTCCTTTTTTCTTCCATCAAGCAGAGTGGACACTAACCTGTGTGAAAAGCCTTTAGATTTCAGCAGCTCTTCCTCAGTAACCAAGCCGCAAAGTTTCACCACTCTACCGGAGAACAAAATACCAGTCCATGCAAGAGCAGATCCTCCGGCCTGGCAGCATCAAGGGGGATTCAGAACCGAGGAACCAGGGTCTTCATGGCCAGTGTGGTGCCACGAGAATCAGGGTCGAGGTTCCAGAGAAAAAAGCTAATAACTGAAGGGCTGGTGGGGGAAGCTGGAATTTAAAGATGGCTGACGCAGTGTTTCCTGTGGAACAGAGGACCCAGAGTATCTAATGGTGGCTGTCCTGAAAGACGCTGGGGGAAAAAAAAGGTGCGTTGTACCAGAAACACCTTTTTAGTGTCATTTTGAATGTAACAAATTATAGAATAATATGTATATGTTTTACTTGCAGTACAATTTTGACCAGAGATTCCACAGAAAATAACATTTCGGCAAAACAATACTGGCAAAAGAGAGCCTAGTTCTTCCCAAAAATAAATATAAGTGTAATAACTTTTCTTAAATACAAATATATAGTGGTGTATGAGAGCTTAAGTGGTTTAGAAGAGGTGAATAGTTAAAGTAGAACTATTAGCATAATTTAGTTTTTTTCATTTTGATTAGAGCAAGGAAGGGTTACATCCCGTCAGATTTTTTTATTTGCCCCCATCCCTCTGTGCTCGTGCGCAGAAGCAAACTAATTCACAAGTCACGCACACATATGTAAACAGTATTCGCATCATACATGTGAGGTATTGCTGCAAACTTTAGCGAGAGCAATAATTTGAACGCCAGACCTCTCTAACTCCAAACAGGATACAATCTGTAAAGGAATTTAACCACTATAGACCCGCGCTATAGCCAAATGACGACTACAGCGCGGATCTATTGTGCTGGGACGACATCTATTGACGTCGTCCCGGGCACGAGCTGCCTGCGCGCCCCCTGAAGGGCACGCGCGGCGCGCTCTGTGATCAGCGAGTCTGTGAGACTCGCTGGATCACAGATCCGAGTAAGGGGTCGATCCCGACCCCTTACCACGTGATCAGCTGTCAGCCAATGACAGCTGATCATGTGATACTAACAGAGCCGGTAATCGGCTTTTTTTCCTCCTCGCGCTGTCAGCGAAAAAAAAAAAAAAAAAGCCGATCACCAGCGGCAGTGACAGTGACATCAGTCCCTCTCACTGCCATGTGCCAGCGATGTGCCCAATAAAATGCCCACCTTTGCCCCATTAAAGTGCTCCCACCTTTGCCCCATTAAAGTGCCCACAGTGCCATCTCTCAGTGCCCACAGTGCCATCTCTCAGTGCCCACAGTGCCATCTCTCAGTGCCCACAGTGCCAGTGCTACACATCAGTGTCACATACCAGTGCCCATCTGTGTCATCCACCAGTGCCCATCAGTGTCATCCATCGGTGCTACCCATCCGTGCCACCCATCCGTGCCACCCATCAGTGCCATCTTTGCTGTCCCCATCAGTACCGACTTATCTGTCCCCTCCAGTGCAGCCTATCAGTGCCCACCAGTGCAGCCTATCAGTGCCCACCAGTGCAGCCTATCAGTGCCCACCTGTGCCGCCTCATCAGCGCATATCAATGATATATATATATATATCATATGAAGCAGAAAAATTACCTGTTTGCAAAATTTTATAACAAACTATTAAACATGATTTTTTTTTTTTTTTTTTATTTTCCATCTTTTTTTGTTTGTTTAGCAAAAAATAAAAACCCCAGCTGTGATTAAATACCACCAAAAGAAAGCTCTATTTGTGGGAAAAAAATGATAAAAATTTCATTTGGTACAGTGTTGTATGACCGCGCAATTGTCATTCAAAGTGCGTCAGCGCCAAAAGCTGAAAATTGGTCTGGTCACGAGGGGGGTTTAAGTGCAAAGTAATCAGGTGGTTAAAGCATTGCCTATGGAGATTTTTAAGTACCGTAGTTTGTCGCCATTCCATGAGAATGCGCAATTTTAAAGCGTGACATGTTGGGTATCTATTTTTCTCAGTGTAACATCATCTTTCATATTATACAAATCGTGGTATATATTGTATTTTGTATTTTAATACAATTTTTTTTTAAAACAAATTTCATTTGAAAAATCGCTGCGCAAATACCGTGTGACATAAAAAATTGCAACAATCTGCATTTTATTACCTAGGGTCTCTGCTAAAAAAACAATATATAATGTTTGGGGGTTCTAAGTAATTTTCTAGCAAAAAATACTGATTTAAACTTGTAAACAAAAAGTGCCAGAGAAAGCTTGATCTTCAAGTAGTTAAAGGGGTTGTAAACCCTTGTGTTTTTTCATAGGATGCATTAACCACTTCAGCCCCGGACCAATTGGCAGCCAAAGGACCAGAGGTGTTTTTTCAATTTCGCACTGCACTGCTTTAAACTGGTAATTGCGCGGTCATGCAATGTTGTAACCAAACGAAATTTGCGTCCTTTTCTTCCCACAAATAGAGCTTTCTTTTGATGGTATTTGATTGCCTCTGTGATTTTTATTTTTTGCGCTATAAACGGAAAAAGACCGCAAATTTTGAAAAAAAAAAATATATTTTCTACTTTTTGTTATAGGTAAAATCCAATAAACTCAATTTTAGTCAAACATTTGGGCCAAAATGTATTCAGCCACACGTCTTTAGTAAAAAAAATGCCAATAAGCGTATATTTATTGGTTTGCGCAAAAGTTATAGCGTCTACAAACTAGAGTACATTTTCTGGAATTTACACCGCTTTTAATTTATGACTGCCTATCTCATTTCTTGAGGTGCTAAAATGGCAGGGAAGTACAAAACCCCCCCCCCCCCCAAATGACCCCATTTTGGAAAGTAGACACCCCAAGCTATTTGCTGAGAGGCATGTTGAGCCCATTGAATATTTTTTTTTTTAGTCCCAAGTGATTGAATAAAGACAAAAAAAAAAAATGGTTATATGTGGAGATGCACCCCAAAATACATTTTGCTGCTTCTCCTGAGTACGGGGATACCACATGTGTGGGACTTTTTGGGAGCCTAGCCGCGTACGGGGCCCCGAAACCCAAGCACCGCCTTCAGCATTTCTAAGGGTGCAAATTTTTGATTTCACTCCTCACTACCTATCACAGTTTCGAAGGCCATAAAATGCCAAAATAGCACAAAACCCCCCCAAATGACCCCATTTTGGAAAGTAGACACCCCAAGCTTTTTGCTGAGAGGCATGGTGAGTACATGGAATATTTTATATTTTGCCACAAGTTGCGGGAATATTACAAACTTTTTTTTTTTTTTGCCCAAAGTTGTCACTAAATGATATATTGCCCACACATGCCATGGGCATATGTGGAATTACACCCCAAAATACATTCTGCTGCTTCTCCTGAGTATGGGGATACCACATGTGTGGGACTTTTTGGGAGCCTATCCGCATACGGGACCCTGAAACCAAGCACCGCTTTCAGGATTTCTAAGGGCATACATTTTTGATTTCACTCCTCACTACCTATCACTACCTATCACAGTTTTGAAGGCCATAAAATGCCAAGATGGCACAAAACCCCCCAAATGACCCCATTTTGGAAAGAAGACACCCCAAGCTAATTGCTGAGAGGCATGTTGAGCCCATTGAATATTTTTTTTTTAAGTCCCAAGTGATTGAAGACAAAAAAAAAAAAAAAAATTTATTCAAAAAGTTGTCACTAAATGATATAGTGCTCACACATGCCATGGTTATATGTGGAATGGCACCCCAAAATACATTTTGCTGCTTCTCCTGAGTATGGGGATACCACATGTGTGGGACTTTTTGGGAGCCTATCCGCATACGGGACCCCGAAAACCAAGCACCGCTTTCAGGATTTCTAAGGGCAAATTTTTGATTTCACTCCTCACTACCTATCACTACCTATCACAGTTTTGAAGGCCATAAAATGCCAAGATGGCACAAAACCCCCCCAAATGACCCCATTTTGGAAAGTAGACACCCCAAGCTATTTGCTGAGAGGCATGTTGAGCCCATTGAATATTTTTTTTTTTAGTCCCAAGTGATTGAATAAAGACAAAAAAAAAAAAATTTTATTCAAAAAGTTGTCACTAAATGATATATTGCTCACACATGCCATGGTTATATGTGGAATTGCACCCCAAAATAAATTTTGCTGCTTCTCCTGAGTATGGGGATACCACATGTGTGGGACTTTTTGGGAGCCTAGCCGCGTACGGGGCCCCGAAACCCAAGCACCGCCTTCAGGATTTCTAAGGGTGCAAATTTTTGATTTCACTCCTCACTACCTATCACAGTTTCGAAGGCCATAAAATGCCAAAATAGCACAAAACCCCCCCAAATGACCCCATTTTGGAAAGTAGACACCCCAAACTATTTGTTGAGAGGCATGGTGAGTATTTTACAGCTCTCATGTGTTTTTGAAAATGAAGAAAGTAAAGAAAAAATATTTTTTTTTCTTTTTTCAATTTTCAAAACTTTGTGACAAAAAGCGAGATCTGCAAAATACTCACCATACCTCTCAGCAAATAGCTTGGGGTGTCTACTTTCCAAAATGGGGTCATTTGGGGGTGGTTTGTGCCATCTGGGCATTCCATGGCCTCCGAAACTGTGATTGGCAGTGAGGAGTGAAATAAAAAAATTACACCCTTAGAAAGCCTGAAGGCGGTGCTTGGTTTTTGGGGTCCCGTACGCAGCTAGGCTCCCAAAAAGTCCCACAAATGTGGTATCCCCGTACTCAGGAGAAGCAACAGAATGTATTTTGGGGTGTATTTCCACATATGCCCATGGCATGTTTGAGCAATATATCATTTAGTGACAACTTTTTGTAAAAAAAAAATAAATATATTTTTTTTTTCATTATTCAATCTCTTGGGACCAAAAAAAAAAATATTTAATGGGCTCAAGATTGCTCTCAGCAAATAGCTTGGGGTGTCTACTTTCCAAAATGGGGTCATTTGGGGGGGGGGGGGGGTTTGAACTGTCCTGGCATTTTATGCACAACATTTAGAAGCTTATGTCACACATCACCCACTCTTCTAACCACTTGAAGATAAAGCCCTTTCTGACACTTTTTGTTTACATGAAAACATATTTTTTTTTTTGCAAGAAAATTACGTTGAACCCCCAAACACTATATATATTGTTAAAGCAAAGGCCCTACAGATTAAAATGGTGGGTGTTGCATTTTTTTTCCCACACAGTATTTGCGCAGCGACTTTTCAAACGCATTTTTTGTGGAAAAAATACACTTTTTTTATTTTAATGCACTTAAACACTCTATATTGCTCAAATTGTTGATGAAATAAAAAATATGATCTTAGGCCGAGTACATGGATACCAAACACGACATGCTTTAAAATTGCGCACAAACATGCAGTGGCGACAAACTACATACATTTTTAAAAGCCTTTAAAAGCCTTTACAGGTTACCACATTAGATTCACGGAGGAGGTCTACTGCAAAAATGACTGCCCTCGATCTGACCTTCGCGGTGATACCTCACATGCATGGTGCAATTGCTGTTTACATATGACGCCAGACCAACGCTTGTGTTCGCCTTTGCGCAAGAGAAGGGGGGGCAGGGGTGCTTTTTTTTTTTTTTTTTTTTTTTTCTTTTTATTTAGCTTTTTTATTTTATTTTTAAACTGTTCCTTCCATTTTTTTTTTTTTTTTAGTTCTCATTTTTATTGTTATCGCAGGGAATGTAAATATCCCCTATGATAGCAATAGGCAGTGACAGGTACTCTTTTTTTGAAAAAAAATGGGGTCTATTAGACCCTAGATCTTTCCTCTGCCCTCAAAGCATCTGACCACACCAAGATCGGTGTGATAAAATGCTTTCCCAATTTCCCAATGGCGCGGTTTATATCCGGGAGGGGGGACATTCCCTCCCACTGCTTGTGAAAGCAGTCTAGAGGCTAATTACCCGCTAGAATTGCTTTTACATGAAAGCCGATCACTGGCTGAAAAGAATGATACCAAGATGATACCTAAACCTGCAGGCATCATTCTGGTATAACCATTCAAAGTCCAGCAACCTACTGGACATATATTGTAATCTTTTTTTTTCATGCAGCCTCTTGGCTGAACGAAAAAAAAGAGATTGATTGGTGGGTATGCCCACCATTAGAATACCTCCCTTCATCCACCCACTTCTAATGATGGGCATACATGCACCATTTATATATGCCGAAGCATGGGGGCATCCTCCCGCAAAAAAGTTATGTCACGTACACATGGTCGGACTTTTCCACGGGCAAGCCTCCGTCGGAATTTCGACCGCATGTACGTGGCATTAGGAGCAAAATCGCTCCTCCGCCCTCTGCTGCCCCCATGCTTCGGCATATATGCTCTTTTTTTTAACTGTGGTGGTGAAATCACCTCCTACAGCGTTGGAGTCGCGGCTTTATGTATCGTGGGAGCAAACGCTGTTGCTGTCAAGATAAATAAATCCACGCTGCAACTGAATGGCGCACCTGAAAACAAAAAAATGGTTAACAATAAAACACAGTAAACAAAATTACATACCTGAAAAGCAAGCATGATAAAACATAATAAAACATTGCAGAATAGAATAGAGTAAAAAAGAGCAACAATAGAGAGAGAGAGAGAGAGAGAGAGAGAGAGAGAGAACAATAAAACGACAACTATTTTTGGTTTTTTTATTTTATATTTTTTTGGGTTTTTTTTTTTTTTTTGTACTTTTTTTTTATTTTTATTTTTTACACTTTTTTTTTAAACTATAACTATAATTTTAACTGTAACGGTAGGGTCTCAAAATGCGATGGCATTCTTGAGACCCTGTAACTATAATTTTAACTAACGGTCGGGTCTCAAAATGCGATGACATTCTTGAGACCCTGTGAAAGTGTATCCTAGCCTGTGAAATGCTGTACCCTACGCTAATACCTCACTAGTGAGTGGTAGCGTTCAAAACATTCACCAACGCAGAGACCAGGATTGTCAGGACAGCATGGACAATAATAACGGGTGTCACGCCTTGATCCGCGCTTGGTACAGACACGACATCTTTTTTGGGGGGCTCGTTGGGTAGGGGTACTCGGGAGGACATAAGGAAAATGTCTCTCATACAGCCGGCTAACTGCATTTGGTAGGGAATGGTGAGGTGCAGAACCATCTGGAAACAGAAGGTCTGTGAGAACCTCTTCCTGGAATTCAAGGAAGGGTAACCTCCCGCCTGAAGCTCCGTATAGCACATGAGCATTCAGAAAAGCCAATTGGAACAAATAAATAGACACTTTTTTGTACCAGCGTCTAGCCTTACGGACAACTAGGTACAGCGCCAACAACTGGTCGTTGAGGTCCATCCCTCCCATATTAAGGTTATACTCGTGGATACAGAGGGGTTTCGTCACAACACCAGCCGCCGTACGAATTTGGACTGTCGTGTCTGCATGAAGGGAGGAAAGAACGAAAACATTCTTATTATCCCTCCACTTCATAGCGAGCAAATTATTACACTTGAAGCAGGCTCTCTCCCCCAGCCTAAGAGGGGAATCTACAAGCCGCTGGGGAAAGCCCCAGCGATTAGGTCGCACGGTG
The DNA here is from genome assembly GCA_028564925.1 of Lithobates sylvaticus. Lineage (NCBI taxonomy): Eukaryota > Metazoa > Chordata > Amphibia > Anura > Ranidae > Lithobates > Lithobates sylvaticus. The sequence continues at coordinate 376,571,784 of CM053026.1, read as the reverse complement.
CCACATGCTCCAATCTGATGATCAAACAAATGACTAAACAGTGGCACGCTCGTGTAATAATTGTCCACGTACAAGTTGTACCCCTTTCCGAATAAGGGTGACACCAAGTTCCACACTATCTTGCCAGAGCTCCCTATGTAATCTGGACAGTTCTCCGGCTCTACGTAACTATCTTTTCCCTCATAAACCGAAAAGCTCCACGTATAGCCTGTTGCCCTGTCACAGAGCTTGTAGAGCTTGACCCCGTATCTGGCACGCTTGCTGGGAAGGTACTGTTTGAAAGACAAGCGGCCAGAAAACGTAATCAGGGACTCGTCAACGCAGACAACTTGATTGGGAGTAAACAAGGCTGCAAAACGTTGGTAGAAGTGGTTTATGAGGGGCCGAATATTGTAGAGCCGATCAAATTGAGGGTCTCCACGAGGACGACAGAGTTCATTGTCACTGAAGTGCATGAACCGCAAGATCTGTTCGTATCGTGCCCTGGACATGGAGCGAGAGAACACGGGCATATGGTGGACTGCGAGGGTGGACCAATAAGTCCTCAGAGTCGGGAATTTATGCATGCCCATGTTGAGGGAAAGGCCCAGAAAGGACTTAAATTCGGAAACCGTAATTGATTTCCAATCTCTGGCAAGGGAAGGCAACTGGGGATTAGCGGCGATGTATTGACCAGCGTATATATTACTTTGGTCCACAATAGATCTATAGAGATCTTCCGTGAAAAACAGCGATAAAAAATCGGATGGCTTAAAATCAGCTGTTTCCACCTGAATACCGGGTTGGCCAGTGTATGGGGGAAGTACGGGTTCTGCAGAAGTGGTGGGCACCCAATCAGGATTGGCGAATTCTGCAGGAAGGACACTATGTGATCGACGGGCCTGCCTTTGTCTTCTTCTTGGTGGCAGCGGGACACTACTTGTGCTTGCCACCTCGCCAGCTTGAACTGCACTTATGGGACTCGCCACGTCACCAAGTGTTACTGCAGTGCTGGTTTGACTACGTCCAGGGTGTACTAGGCCGCTGGTGCTTGCCAGTTCACCAGAAGGAATAGCGGCGCTAGTACTTCTCTGCTCCATACGAGAGACCTGCGGTTCCTGCACCTCAACAACAGCAGAAGATCGGGATCGGGTACGCCTGACCTTAGCAGGGACCTCACCTCTGTCGCCAGAGCTATCTGTCATGGAGCCGCTGTTGTCTACTGGATCGTATTCTGAGCCTGATTGTGACAGATGAGTGACCTCCTCTTCACTATCTGACATACTCAGAAACAAGTAGGCCTGTTCACTAGTGTACTTGCGATTTGCCATTTTGGGCTCTAAATTTAGTAGTACACTAGTGAGATTCACAGGTAAAAAAGCTCCTAGGCTGCTGGCGACTGAATCAAAACGCTACCAAAAAAACTGTTAGTGATCGCAGGGATCAGGCCTGACTCTGCGAACGCTGCAGTTATGTGTGCTTAGTGTTTTGTAAGTGACAGTGATCGATCGATACTGCACTTGGGTGGGCTGGGCTGGGCTGGGCGGGGCGGAGGGGGAAAACACAGGTGCTAGCAGGTATCTGGGCTGATCCCGCTAACAATGCATTTTTTGGAACCCTAAACTGCTGGGACGCTAGTATAGATCTGATCAGATCAGATATTGATCTGTTCAGATACTATACCACTAAGGGAGGTGTATGCTTTGCGCCTTGGTGTTTGCGGTACTGGCACTAACCTGGGGCGACGCAGACCTTATTTGACCCTAAAACCTAATTGATATCACCCGCCAGGCGATCAGGGGGTTAAACCGTTATTGGGTAATAAATGGCGGGTGCCCTGACAGTATAAAAAACAAACTAACTAACCAGCGTCAACCGTAACAGTTATATGGTGATCACTGGTGAAAGGGTTAACTAGGGACAATCAGGGGGTTAAAACCTTTATTAGGTAATATATGGGGGTACCTGACGCTATATAAAAACCTGACAGAGAACCTAAATAACTAAATAACTAACTGGCTAACCAGCGTCACCAGTGACACTTATACGGTGATCACTGGTGAAAGGGTTAACTCTAGGGGCAATCAAGGGGTTAAAACCTTTATTTAGGTTGTAATATGGGGGTACCTGACCTATAAACCTATTTATGAATCTATATAAACCTGGCGGTTACCTAAAAAAAAAACTGGCTACCTAGCGGCACCAGTGACACTAATGCAGCGATCAGAAAAACGATTGCTTAGTGACACTGGCAAAAGGGGGTGAAAGGGTAACCTGGGGGGCAATCAAGGGGTTAAACCTTTATTAAGGGGGGGGGTAGGGGGCTACCTTGGACCTAAAGGGGCCTAAAACTAACTGCCCTGACAGTTATTTCAGTCACAACTGACACTAAATGCAGTGATCAGTAAATAAATGATCACTGCAATCAGTGACACTGTGACTGGGGGGGCAGGGGGTGATCTGGGGGGTGACAGGGGGGTGGATTGTGTGCCTAAGTGTCCTGGTGTCAGTGTACTGTTGTGCACTTACTTGGTGGGTCTTCTCCGCTCGGCATCCCGGTCAGAAAGACCGGCACGAGGAGCGTGACGTCACTTCCCGTTGCCTGTGTTTACAATTACACAGGCAACGGAGAATCTGATTCGCCAGGAGCGATCGTGAGGAGGTGGCCAGAAACCACTGGCCGTCCCCTCTTCCCGGATCGCTCCTGAAGCGATCCCGACTGTCCCCGCCGGCGGAGGGGGGTCCGATCGGACCCCTCAACCGCCCGAAGAATGGCATGTACAGGTACGTGGTTTTGCCTGTACGTGCCATTCTGTTGACGTATATGTACATGGGGCGGTCGGGAAGTGGTTAAGGTGAAAAAAACTTCTGTCACTGACTTCTGTTTTACTCACCTGAGCCCGTTCGTTCCCACACTAGAGACATGCACACCCTCTCTGGCCGGGGTCTTGGCTCTTGATTGGATAGATTGATAGCAGCGCAGCCATTGGCTCCCGCTGCTATGAATCAAATCCAATGACACGGGCGCCAGGGGGTGGGGCCAAGTCCGGCATTATAAGTCTATGAACGCAAATGCTGGACTTGGGAGCGTGAATCATCAGGAAGAGCCCTTCTAGGTGGTTTCCCGATGCGGGGAGGAGCCGCAAGCGCCATTGGGGGAACCCAGAAGACGAGGATCTGTGCAAAACGAACTGCACAGTAGAGGCAAGTATGATATGGTTTGTTATTTTAAAAAAAAAGGGTTTACAACCCATTTTAAGGTTGATTCCATTCTTGATAAGATGGTGTTGATCCAAACCCTTTTAAATTTATAATTAGCTTTAGGCCGGGTTCACAAATATGCTAATTGGATGTGGGTTTCCATGCATCCAAGTCACATGACAAGAAAGTGTGACCGGCTCTCAATAGAGCCGATTAACACATGTCCAGGGCGCCTGCTCTCCAGGTTGAAAAAGCTTCCGGTGCGTATTTGGGTCCAATTCAGGTGCGAATTTGGGAAAAATTGTGACCTGAATTGTACCTGAACCGGTGAACAGACACGCACTGGACCCCAGGCACGAACCCGCGGCCACACATATGTGAACCTAGCCTTAAAGACATCCACGGTGGCATGGGTAAAATTAAATCATTGAGCTTTAACGTTCTTCACTTTAGTAATTCAGACATTTTTGAGAAATATAAAAAAAAAATTGAAAGCATTATTACAAGAGAAGTTAGGGACATTAGGATATCCCACAGTAAATACAAAAGTTTCAGGATCTGACAGGTGTCCTCAACAATCATTGGGCCAATGTAAATTGTGACATTTATTTATCCATTATAGCATAAAATATGTGACCCCCCACTATACAGGTGAATTCACACACATCCAACATTTATCTATCTCAAAAATGGAAACAATAACAAAGCATATAAAATATATCTTTATTGTATTAGTTTATCTCATATATACAGTTTTCACAAACCTACTGATAAAAAAAAGAACATAGCAAAATGATATTCATACGATGTACATGTCCGATGCAGATTTCTGCAGAATTGTAATGTTCTATATAGGAAAGCAAAAAAGGCTAAAGCTTAATACATGTGTATAGCCAGTCGGAATGTTTATTTGCATGTTTACAGTGCATGAATCCTATATAGCTGTCTCTTCATGCCTTGTGGAAATTTACAGTTCATGATTATTTCAGCCAAGGACTACCAAACTGTTGTAAAATCAAAGAACGGGAATATTTCCTCATTATTGGATTAAAATTATTTTGGAATTTGGTATGTGATGTAAACGAAAAGCGAAATTTGCCTGCAAACATTTATGCTAGCTTTCCATGAAAACCAAAAATTCTCATAATTCTGTTTGAAATTTTTAAGTGGATGATAAAAATGTTGCTATGAATATTTTTTTTTTATGAACATGGACTGACATTTATCATATTACGAAAAATATACTTGCATTAAAATAGAGGCTTGTTAGCAAAAATCATACACTTTATTGAACGTTTCCACACATTATGCTTAACATATACACATTATGGTTAAAGCACAAAGACCTTCTCTGCATGATGTTCATAATATGCTTGTTAACTGATGAAATATACTTTAAGTGTACAAATTGTTTATAAAGGCATCCATATTGTGGTTGGGGGTAGGATATTACTGTGGCACTTTGCACTTCATGCTTTACGGTCTCTAGTGATAGGCTGGATTCTGTAAACTTTGTTTAGCCCAGTAGTTCGTATCCACATTTAATGGACTATATATGCACCTTAACTGAGGGACAGCTCTCAAATGGAAGAAGCAAATGCAACAATGGACATGATTCCTAAAATGAGAACTGACAGGCCAGAGGTTGCAGGAAAGAAAAATGCTAGATTCGCTTGAATCTTTCCCGCGGAGCCATTGTGTTCTCCCAGCAGGGGAATACAGCGATTATTGCTAGTGGCTATAACTGCAATAATTGCATGTAAAATCGGACAGGCTGGTTATTCCCAAATTGATCGATCAATTAACTTGGGTACATTCAAGCCTGCCCATGCATGGATCAAATCTGAGTCAGTTCCTGCTGAACTGGCCAAGATTTGAACCATCTTTGGGCAGCTTAAGTATACACTGGGATCCCAAATAATAATTCCAAGGCCTGGATTAGTTTAATCACAAATATTCCACCCAATGACAAATTTCCCATTTGATTTTAAGACCTTGTTCACATGGGCATCAGCTGTACACACAATATAGCAGTGTGTACAGCAAGAGTTTAAAAAGCATATTCAAAGCTTTCTTCCAGCTTCAGATCAAGTTTGAGGATGGTAAACTCAGATCTATACGAGTGTCACTTTAAACAAACTGCTAACATGCAATAGTACATTTTGGCACTATTTAAAGCTTGTTGAAAACCTGCTGAAGTCTGCTAGCAGCTTGATTTAAAGTTACATTTAGAACTCCTATCAATAATAAGTGATACTAGTCTCGTTTTTCTTTTTTTGTTTGTTTGAAAATAACAAACATGTTCTACAGTGAGGGAAAAGTATTTAATCCCCTGCTGAGTTTGTACATTTGCTCACTGACAAAGAAATGATCAATTTTAATGGTAGGTTTATTTTAAAAGTGAGAGACAGAATAACAAAAGTCATAAATTGATTTGCATTTTAATGAGTGAAATACAGTGCCTTGCGAAAGTATTCGGCCCCCTTGAACTTTTCAACCTTTTGCCACATTTCAGGCTTCAAACATAAAGATATAAAATTTGAATTTTTTGTGAAGAATCACCAACAAGTGGGACACAATTGTGAAGTGGAACGAAATCTATTGGATATTTTAAACTTTTTTAGCAAATAAAAAACTGAAAAGTGGTGCGTGCAAAATTATTCGGCCCCTTTACTTTCAGTGCAGCAAACTCACTCCAGAAGTTCAGCGAGGATCTCTGAATGATCCAATGTTGTCCTAAATGACTGATGGTGATAAATAGAATCCACCTGTGTGTAATCAAGTCTCTGTATAAATGACCTGCTCTGTGATAGTCTCAGGGTTCTGTTGAAAGCGCAGAGAGCATCATGAAGACCAAGGAACACACCAGGCAGGTCCGTAATACTGTTGTGGAGAAGTTTAAAGCCGGATTTGGATACCAAAAGATTTCCCAGGCTTTAAACATCCCAAGGAGCACTGTGCAAGCGATCATTTTGAAATGGAAGGAGTATCAGACCACTGCAAATCTACCAAGACCTGGCTGTCCCTCTAAACTTTCAGCTCAGACAAGGAGAAGACTGATCAGAGATGCAGCCAAGAGGCCCATGATCACTCTGGATGAACTGCAGAGAACTACAGCTGAGGTGGGAGAGTCTGTCCATAGGACAACAATCAGTCGTACACTGCACAAATCTGGCCTTTATGGAAGAGTGGCAATAAGAAAGCCATTTCTCAAAGATATCCATAAAAAGTCTCGTCTAAAGTTTGCCACAAGCCACCAGGGAGAAACATGTGGAAGAAGGTGCTCTGGTCCGATGAAACCAAAATCGAACTTTTTGGCCACAATGCAAAACGATATGTTTGGCGTAAAAGCAACACAGCTCATCACCCTCAACACACCATCCCCACTGTCAAACATGGTGGTGGCAGCATCATGGTTTGGGCCTGCTTTTCTTCAGCAGGGACAGGTAAGATGGTTAAAATTGAGGGGAAGATGGATGCAGCCAAATACAGGACCATTCTGGATGAAAACCTGTTGGAGTCTGCAAAAGACCTGAAACTGGGACGGAGATTTATCTTCCAACAAGACAATGATCCCAAACATACAGCAAAATCTACAAAGGAATGGTTCACAAATAAACGTATCCAGGTGTTAGAATGGCCAAGTCAAAGTCCAGACCTGAATCCAATCGAGAATCTGTGGAAAGAGCTGAAAACTGCTGTTCACAAACGCTCTCCATCCAACCTCACTGAGCTTGAGCTGTTTTGCAAGGAAGAATGGGCAAGAATTTCAGTCTCTCGGTGTGCAAAACTGATAGAGACATACCCCAAGCGACTTGCAGCTGTAATCGCAGCAAAAGGTGGCTCTACAAAGTATTAACGCAAGGGGGCCGAATAATTTTGCACACCCCACTTTTCATTTTTTTATTAGTTAAAAAAGTTTCAAAAATCCAATAGATTTCGTTCCACTTCACAATTGTGTCCCACTTATTGGTGATTCTTCACAAAAAATAAAAATTTTATATCTTTATGTTTGAAGCCTGAAATGTGGCAAAAGGTTGAAAAGTTCAAGGGGGCCGAATACTTTCGCAAGCCACTGTAAGTATTTGATCCCCTATCAATCAGCAATATTTCTGGCTCTCAGATGTCTTCTATACAGGTGGCGAGCTGAGATTGGGAACACCCTCTTAAAGAAACACAAAAAAACTGTCAATCTCCCTCGGTCTGGGGTCCCATGCAAGATCCCACCTCATAGAGATTTAATGATCATGAGAACGGTGAGGAATCGACCCAGAACTACACAAGAGAATCTTGTCAATGATCTCAAGGCAGCTGATACCATATTCAATAAGAAAACAATTGGTAACGCACTACACCTTGATGGACTGAAATCCTGCAGCGCCCGCAAGGTCCCCCTGCTCAAGAAAGCACATGTACAGGCCCAACTGAAGTTTGCTAATGAACATCTAAATGATTCAGAGGAGAACTGGGTGAAAGTGTTGTGGTCAGATGAGACCAAAATCGAGCTTCTTGGCATCAACTTAACTCGCCCTGTTTGGAGGAGGAGGAATGCTGCCTATGACCCCAAGAACACCATCCCCGCCGTCAAACATGGAGGTGGAAACATTATGCTTTGGGGGTGTTTTTCTGCTAAGGGGACAGGATAACTTCACTGCATCAAAGGGACTGGGCCACGTACTGTCAAATCTTGGGTGAGAACATCCTTCCCTCAGCCAGGTCATTGAAAATGGGTCGTGGATGGGTATTCCAGCATGACAATGACCCAAAACACACAGCCAAGGCAACAAAGGAGTGGCTCAAGAAGAAGCACATTAAGGTCCCGGAGTGGCCTAGCCAGTCTCCAGACCTTAATCCCATAGACAATATATGTGGAGGGAGCTGAAGGTTCGAGTTACCAAACATCAGCCTTGAAACCTTAATGACTTGGAGAGGATCTACAAAGAGGAGTGGGACAAATTCCCTCCTGAGATGTGTGCAAACTTGGTGGCCAACTACAAGAAATGTAGTTGGCCTGTGTGATTGCCAACAAGGGTTTTGCCACCAAGTACTAAGTCATGTTTTGCGAAGGGGTCAAATAAATTTCACTCATTAAAATGCAAATCAATTTATACGTTTTTTAAAATGTGCTTTTCAGGATTTTTTTGTTGTTATTCTGTCTCTCACTGTTAAAATAAACCTACAAATTAAAATTATAGACTGACTATTTCTTTGTCAGTGGGCAAACGTACAAAATCAGCAGGGGATCAAATACTTTTTTCCTTCACTGTACTTACCTGCTCTGTGCAGTGGCAGCACAAATCCTCCTTCTTGGGTCCCTCGCCGGTGCTCCTGGCCCCTTACTCTTGCCGAGTGCCCCCACAGCAAGCTGCCTGCTATAGGGGCACCCAAGCCGCTGCTCTGTGTGTCCATTCAGGCCCTGCCCCCTCTTTCCTCATGGGCTCTCTTATTTTGATCTTCCAGCCAATGAGGAGGGAGAGTCCCGGACATCCGAGACATCACAACAACATTGCTGGATCAAGAGCAAGTATGCATTAAGATAAAAAACCTTTTGACTTTAAAACCACTTTAAAGCATACATTCACATTTAAAAAAAAATGTTTTTATTTTGCAGGTAAAAAAAAAAAGTGCAATGTGGCGTCTCTAGAGTAAACACGCAGGTGTCAGATAATGTGCAGCACCTCCACCATACACACAGATAGCTGCTCACCTTAGGTCCATGACCCCCTCAACCAACAGGATGGTCAAACAAGCATTACCATGAAGGAATCTAATAGTCTCCCAATGGTCTGAGTGGAACCTGAGACAGCCAATTTCTCCGTGGGATCGTGGATATCAATATAAAAGCAAATACAAAGAATCTAGTGCTCTCTGTTATATAATCATTTATTCCATAAATGTAAAACCACTTATAATTCTGGCACTTGTCACAAGTGCACAAACGAGCGCTCTGTGTATACACATATAATCCAGTAATATGCCGCGGGTGATGTCATGCGTAGCTCCTTCTCCCGTACTTGTTACGTCCTGAGCAGAACTTCGTCAGCGGGTAACATACATCCTTCCCAGGATGTAATAGATCCACTCAGACCATTGGGAGACTATTAGATCCCTTCATGGGAATGCTTGTTTGACCATCCTGTTGGTTCAGGGGGTCGCAGTCCTAAGGTGAGTGGCCACCTGTGTGAATGGTGGAGGTGCTGCACCTTATGACACCTGCACGTTCAATCCAGAGACACCACTTTGCACCGTCCGGGATCTTTTTAATTAACTTTTTATAGAAATTTATTTGGACTTACTCTTATAGATTTTATAAGATGTATATGTTTTTTTTTTTTTTAATACAGTGCCTTGCAAAAGTATTCACCCCCTTGGCATTTTTTGCATTTTGTTGCCTCACAACCTGGAATTAACATGGATTGTTTGAGGGTTTGCATCATTTAATTTACAGAACATGCCCACAATTTTGAAGATGTTTTTTTTTTTTATTGTGAAGCAAACAACAAATAGGACAAAATAACAAAGTCAATGTGCAAAACTATTCACCTCCCTAAAGTCAATACTTTGTAGAGCCACCTTTTGCAGCCTTTCACAGCTCCAAGTTGCTTTGGATAAGTCTCTATGAGCTTGCCACATCTTACCACTGGGATTTTTGCCCATTCCTCTATGCAAAACTGCTCCAGTGCCTTCAAGTTGGATGGTTTGCGCTTGTGAACCGCAATCTTTAAGTCTAACCTCTCAGACTTTCTATTGAATTGAGGTCTGGGCTTTGACTAGTCCATTCAAACACATTTACATGTTTCCCCTTAAACCACTCAAGTGTTGCTTTAGCAGTGTGTTTGGGGTCATTGTCCTGCTGGAAGGTGAACCTCCATCCTAGCCTCACACACAGAGTGGTACAGGTTTTGCTCAAGAATATCCCTGTATTTAGCACCATCCAACTTTTCCTCAACTCTGACCATTTTCCCAGTCCCGACTGCTGGTGTTCTTTGGGTGATGTAATGTGTTGGGTTTGCACCAGACATAGCGTTTTCTTTGGCCAATTTTAGTCTCATCAGACCAGAGCACCTTCCTCCATACATTTTAGGAGTCTCCTACATGCCTTTTCGCAAACTCAAAACGTGCCATTTTGTTTTTTGCTGAAAGTAATGGTTTTTTTCTGGCCACTCTGCGATAAAGCCCAATTCTATTGTCGTCCTATGTACAGATACTCCAGTCTCTGCTGTGGAACTCTGCAGCTCTTCCAGGGTTACCTTAGGTCTCTGTGGTGCCTCTGATTAATGCCTCCTTGCCCAGTCCGTGAGTTTTGGTGTCTCTTGGCAGGTTTGCAGTTGTGCCATGTTATTTCCATCTGGTTATGATAGATTTGATGGTGCTCCTAGGGATTTTATAACCTCTGACTTGTACTTCTCAACAACATTGCCCCTTACTTGGTTGGAGAGTTCCTTGGTCTTAATGGCAGTGTTTGGTTAGTGGTGCCTCTTGCTTAGGTGTTGCAGCCTCTGGGGCCTTTCAAAAAGGTGTGTATATGTAATGACAGATCATGTGACATTTAGATTGCACACAGGTGGACATCATTTCACTAATTACGTGACTTCTGAAGGTAATTGGTTGCGCCAGAGCTTTTCATGGGCTTCATAACAAAGGGGGTGAATACATATACACATGCCAATTATCATTTTTTTATTTCTGAAAAATTGTTTTATGTATATATTTTTTTAATTTTACTTCACCAACTTCGACTATTGTGTTCTGATCCATCACATATAATTCAGATTAAACTAAAGGCTGTAATGTAACAAAATAGATGAAAAGCTAAGGGCGGTGAATACTTTTGCAAGGCACTGTGTATGAATATTTCTTGCGCTGCACTTTTTTAATTTATTAGCTTATTAAAGGGGTTGTGTAATTGGCCTTGAGTGTTCAGCTGCAATTATTAGTATTTACTCAGGATTGTTTTTTAATTAGAACAAAAAAAAATGCACTTTTTTTTAAAAGGAGCCTGCAGAGCATTGCACTCGTGATCAGCAGATCGTGCAGACTCTCAGCATAGCTGTCTGCTCGTACCTCGTACCTGAGAGATCAATGGGCTACGGGAGGGCTCAACAGTGCCCTCACAGCTCATTGAAAACAACAAGCGGTATTATTGGATAGGCAAACCCCCTGCGACTCCCCACCCCTCTTCCCTTTCCCCTCCTCACCCCCCTTTTTTTTTTTCAACCTTAAAGCAGAGGTCCACCTGGATTTTGGCCCCCTCCTCCCCCCCCATTGAGAAAGCCCAGCGTGAATTGTGCCTTGCGGCTTCACTGCCGGTTTTCCTTAGCCAAGATGGTGGCGGCAGCACCCGAAAGCAGAGTCAAGAATGGGCCCAGATGAGGACACCACTTGATTCTTGGACATACCCTACGAGCCCTTTCCCACTGCCAGCGCCTGGGCATCGGCGGTAAAAATGGCGGCGCTTTATAAAGGGTTAAAAGCACCTGCAAAGCACACCTGCTGAGGCTCTTTGCAAGCAATTTGGCGGCGCTGCCCATTGATTTCAGTGGGCAGGGGCACTTTAGGAGCGTTGTATACACTGCTCCTAAACCCCCTTTAAAGAAGCTGCTTGCAGGACGTTTTTTTTTGATGTCCTGCCAGTGCAGCGCCCCAGTGTAAAAGCACTCAGGCTTTCACATTGGTCAGGTGCTTTACAGGCGCTATTTTTAGCCTGAAAAACGTCTCCAGTGTGAAAGGGGTCTATTAGTAAAAGTCAGCAGCTACAGTATTTGTAGCTGCTGACTTTACATTTTTTAACTGTAATTCTACCCATAGGATCACCATTATATTATGTACAAGCTATACTTATGAACCTCTCAGGATTAATAAGCTTTAGTATTTAGATCATAATACGGTTATATCTGAGATTTGTATGCAGTATATGGTCTTACAGTATTTATTGTGGCTATGTTATTTGCTTATTTCCCTTTTTTGTGTTTAACAAAATGTTTCGTTGCATTCTGGATGTACGATATTGTCTAGATCTGTCAATAAACTCCTTTGTAAAAGAAAAGTACAAACCGTCAGCCCCAATGGCACTTGTAAGCATTCATTAACAGGAAACTGTAAATGACTGTGTGGGCAGAGCTGTTTTCAAATTGTGACAGTGGGTGCAGGAAGAGGATCCCCACAGAGAGGTTGGGGGGGGGGGGGTCCAGGGGAGAGGCTGCAGATGCTGGAACATGTTCCAAAGCTAAACTTAGCCTTTAACATTCTCAAACAGAATATAAAGATAGATTTTTTATTTTTTTTAAGCTTTAACAAACCTGCCTGAAAGCTTTGAAAATGCTCTGTAAAAGCTTGCAGTACATTTTGCCCTTATACAAGCTTAAGTCCAAATGAACAAGGCCTAAGATGCTTTGTAGCTAAGACTTTGTTATTTCAAACTATCGTAACATGAGCACATGTCTATAAATACTGCATTATAGCTACACCTACAGTGCCTTGAAAAAGTATTCCACATTTGAAGTTTTCCACATTTGTAACATTTTGTAACATTTGTCATGTTACAATCAAAAACATAAATGTATTTTATTGAAGAAGAGGGCGTGTTGGGACTTTAAATGAAGAACCACATGGTGCTTCCATCCCGATAATGAATGAGAACTAAAGGGTAATTGGGACTTTAAATGAAGCAATTGTATAGTGGAGGTAAATTAGAAATGTATTTTATTGGGATTTTATGTGATAGACTAACAAAGGGGGTTCTATAACAGGGCTGAATACAAATGCATGCCACACTTTTCACATATTTATTTTATAAAACGAGAACCATTTATCATTTTCCTTCCACTTCACAATTATGTGACACTTTGTGTTGGTCTATCACAATAAAATACATTTACGTTTTTGGTTGTAACATGACAAAATGTGGAAAATTTACGCTAAAGGGCTGCATAAAAAGTTTGTATAAGGTTTGGGGTAGGTATTTTAATGGTATGACAAGTAGGCTGAGCAGTCTATACAGCAGGAATTGTGGTATGGTAAAATGGGATGACTGTTCCTTATATGTATACACATAGAATTTATGGCACATAGATCACAATGGAGACAACCATTTTATCAAAGTATTTTACAATATCTTACTGTAAATATTCAGTATTTATGAGCTTCGCTCTCATCTTATTCAATCACTTACTGAATATGCAGCTTCTTCATCTTTTAATCCTTGCCCAAAGTTCCTGTTAAGGCTGGTGCCATGACCACTGCCCCAGTTTCTTGTTTGAGGATGGTTCCTTTCTCTTTTAGCATCCTTTGAGGCAACCTGTGCATGCAGGGACTAGAGTTGTGTTTCCCTACACTGTGTTCATCAACAGAAACACAAAGCCCCATAGTCTAGGATGGCAAGGCACTTCCCTGCCTATATCTTCTTCCCCCTCCCAGCTAACAGACTGACTCAGACTGCACTGTCCTGTAAAGGCTGGAAGATCATGGAAGCAGCACTAAACTTTGTAAACTGCAAGTGCTAGGGTAAGAATTTTATTAAATAGTTTACTGGGGAATTTTTTTTTTTTATTGTGCAATGTGTTAAGCAAAAAAAAAAAAAAGTATTACTAAACCTACTATTTTTAAGAGATTTCTAAAGCCCCATACACACGCTCGGATTATCCGAGGACCAGGTCCGTCGGATCATGTCCGTCATACTTTGTCCGATGTTGGTTTTGCGTACACACGGTCGGACAAAAATCCGATCATTCTGAACGTGGTGACGTTTGTTGCCTACGATGGGACTACGTAGAGGCTAGTAGCCAATAGCTTTGGTCTTGTAATGTGATCTGAGCATGCGTAGCACTTTGTCCGTCGGACAACGGTACACACGATCGGATTTGGTGTGATCGGACCGTGTTGTCGGCAAATCTTTCCAGCAGGAGATAAGACTTTGTCCGTCGGACAATCCGACGTACACTGTCCGATGGTGCATACACACGGTCTGATTTTTCAACAACATTGTCCGATCGGACAGAATCCATGAAAAAGTCCGACCGTGTGTATGGGGCTTAAGAGTTAAAGGTAAGGTCATATAAATAACGTTGCATCATGCTTGCACTTCCATACTAGAGGGAGATATACCGGACAATCAATTTTTTTTTGTTTACTATACATAGGAAACATCAGGTATAAAAACATCATATGAAATGTATTGTCCTTAGTACTGGCTAACGTCTGGTTTATTATATTTAAAGATCCCCTTGGCAAAGAAGCCTAGCCTGCCAGGATTCTTCGGTCATTTTGTGAGGCTAAAAGAAATGCTGTAGCACTGGTTAACATATTAAATCAATAAATGAAACATTTTAATGAAAAACAGGATTTAAAGAAACCTGTAAATGTGGAGGCTGCCACTGCACAAATCTATTTTTGAAAATGCTAATTGCCTGGCTGTCATGCTGATCTAATATCTTCAATAACCACTTAACCATTGACCCAAATAAAATATGCAGATCAGAATTTCTGTCTTTACAACATGCGGTCATGCTTATGCCGGGTCAGTGACTCAAAAGTACTGAAGCCAGAGACAGTCCAGCAAGTAGCATTTTTAGGAGGAAATCAGCAATGGCAGCTTCTATATTTAGTTCAGTATGATTTTCCTTTAGCAGACCTGTGTGTGCTCTAGCGTTTTTCTAAAATGTTTTCATTCAAGGCACCCTTTAAAATGATATTCAATGTCAAGTCATCCTATTCTAAAATGTAAAAACTAACCTTATAGTTTTACATAATGCAGTGGCATCCACACACCTAGGGCACCCAACATTAGAGGCGATTTATTTTTACAAAGTTAATATACCTTTATACACTAGTACTGACTAGTATTTCGGCTTTTCTCTCCTTCCTAAGTTTCTCTCCCTCATGCAGCTAACATGACCCCAGTGATGATGGAGACTGGCAAACACAAGGATGCTGTGCAGGTGCCCGATGTGCTCATTAGGATGCTAGGGGCTGGCCTACATGGTGGTAATGCTGCACAATAAAAAACAGTGACTTTGTGTAACAAAAAAGGCAGGCTTAATCTACCTGCTGGCTTGTTTTTTGGGACATTTTTAGGCATTTTTCCACAGCACCCTGGTAGAGAGGCTGGTCTAGACCACTCCTTGTTGCCAAAATGACTCCCTGTGGAATGTATTTCAGAATCCAGATGAAACAACAAGGTCCATATTGCTGTACAGTCAAAGGATCGTACAGAAGATGCTGCCATTGTTGTGACAACGGCCTTCCACTCTTGCTGCAATCCTGGTGGTGACAGTGTTAACCCTCTGACTGCTTTGTGTGCTAGAGACTCCTCTTGTACACCCTTCAATGTATGGTCTTGCTGGTGGGTTCTCCAGTTTCCATGTAACATCTGACCTGCAATAAAAAAAATGTCCATGTGTAACAACAGTCATTGATTATAGTGAAAAACTATACAATGGTAGCTCTAGGAAGTATGGGGCTAGCCCTCATTCAAAACACAAAAAGAGAGAACTTAAATCCCATTAATAATTAAAACCAAATAAAATGTAAACAATTTTAGGCAGAGGAAAGAAACAAATGTGTTTATTTTTTGGGCTATCACTTTATAGTGTAAGATTTATCAGGTGTTGTATTATATTTCAACACAATGCCTTAATTATATATGTATACTTTGTTATGTGCAATCTCTGTTATCTCAATTCTTCTAACTAAAGAATTAAATGAAAAATGAAAGACATATCTAAGACAGGCTGCACTAAACTTATTTTGCTACACAGATAGTATAAATGTAACCTATGTGTTGGAGGTGGTGTTAAAGCGGAGTTCGTTTTTTTTTTTAAAGTCAGCAGCTACAAATACTGCAGCTGCTGACTTTTAAAATAAGGGCACTTACCTGTCCAGGGCGCCTGCGATGGCCTCACCCGAAGCCGACCCGTCCCTCGGCTCCTGGGTGCAGTGTTGGTCATCTTACTTTAAAAAAGTAATTTAGTTAAGTTACAAATTACTTCTCCCAAAAAGTAATTGCGTTAGTAACTCAGTTACTACATTGGAAAAGTAATTAGTTACGCAGCAAAGTAACTGACTTTTTTTTTTTAAAATGTTCTATATGTGTAACTAAGGGGCGGGTCTAGTATTACTGTAACCAAGGGGCGCATTTATTATTTTTGTTATATATCGTGTAACCAATGGGCTGCTCTATTGTTACTCTAACCAAGGGGCAGATCTGTTATAGCGTGTAAGCAAGTAGCGGGTCTATTATTATTATATCGTGTAAGGGGCGGATGGCTACAGAAGGTTGCGAATGTTAACATAATGGGCAGAGCTCGATATATAATAATAAATGCGCCCCTTGGTTACAGTAATAATAGACCCGCCCCTTACTTACACGATAGACGCCCCTTGGAGTGTAGCCCGAGCATCAGGAGCGCGCGCATTCGCCTCGTACAATTACATGTTAACTGCACCTGCGCGGTGTAGAGTTCACTCAGAGCTGTTTAGGTTCGGCAATTTTCGGAAGCTCCGCAGTCCTTCGTACTGCGCAAGCCCTGCGCCTGCGCAGTATAGGGGTTCCTTATCCGGCGGGGGAACTTTTTCGTCAGGACACCGGAATTACACTACTGCCATCTAGTGGCGGTAGATGTAATTGGGGTAACTAAGCCAAAGTAATGGGAACTGAGTTACCATGAGGGGAAAAGTAATCAGTTAGATTACTAGTTACCCTCTAAAGTAACTGCGTTAGGTAACTCAGTTTATTTTAACTCAGTTACTTACATCACTGCCTGGGTGGAGGCGCCAGCATCTTCAGTAAAGGGAATCAGTAAGTTAAGCTTTGCGGCTTCACAGCCTGGTTCCCTACTGCGCATGCACAAGTTGTGCTGCGTGTCCTGACTGGTCCCTGCTGTCTTCTGGTACCTGTGTGTCTCCCAGAAGACAGCGGGGGGGGGGACGGATGAGGGGCCGGACATGGCGTAGATCGCCGCGGATTCTGCAGAGATCTATCGCCGGAAGTGGGAGCAAATACCTGTATTAGACAGGTATCTGCTCCCCCCTGAAAGGTGCTAAATGTGACACCGGAGGGGGGGACCAGATAAGCGGAAGTTCTATTTTTGGGTGGAACGCCGCTTGAAGTAAAGTTTATGGGCTCTTTCACGCAGGCGTTGAAAACAGTACCGCCTCACCATCGCACATCAGTGAAGAAAAAAACTTATTTGCAAAACAGAAACTAAACGAAAAACAAAATTTCCCAGTCACGACACAATATGCATGAGTTTGCATGTTCTGCTTATGTGGGTTTCCGCCTACATTCCAAATATATGATGAAAGATTTTTTGGCCTGTCTAAAAGAAAAGAAAAATTGACCCAAGCATGATATTCTACTGAGTATGACCAAGATGATTACCTTACCATCAACCCCAACAGCAGATAAACCACTTTGAGGGGAATTTATCAAAACTGAAGCAGCCAGAATTGAACAAGCTGCAGACAGAAGCTTCTGTCTGCTCCAGTTTTAATAAACCCCCCTCTTTGAACTCGCAGAATGAATAGTGCTATATAAGTAAAAATTATAATTAAATATAGTTGTATAAGGTAATCTTAACTGCCTATAAAGAATATATGAAAAAACATGATTGGTTCAATACTTTATAGAGATGATTTTATACTTATTTATAAAATATTTCATATTTTTTTTTTTTATATACTTTCATATACATACAATATTCTTATATACTAACTTTTTCTTAAAGGTGAGTAGTTTGTTGTGTTGGACGATACAGTCTTCATTGTTGGACATCTGCTGCAAAATGTTTTGACCAGATTTCCCTTCATAGATGATATTTTCCTGCACAAGTCCTTTAGTTTGGTCAAGGAGAGATATACCATAGTCATGAAGTGACTGAATTCGGTTCCGGGTCACCTACAAAACAAAAGCAAGATGTTAATGCTTGACTGAAGGCCTTAGTCTAAAGATGAAGTTTTAGAATATATAATTGTAGCAAGGGGCCTGAATGAAGCCCGTTCAGTTTTCCACACACAGAATCCCTTTCCATTACCTCCAAATCTCCTATTTAGGAAGTAACATAGTCTTACCCAACAATGGGTTAAATCTTCCATCCCTGGCTTGCACTAACCATAAAGAGACTAATTTATACTCTCAGTGTAAATTCTTGCTGACTACAAAAGCTTGTGCTGTTGTAGTCATCTGGATACTTGGATAAGAGTAGAAAAAAAAATATCTATATCTCTTTTTTCAGGTATTGACATATTTATTGTTGGTAGCGTATGGTGGAGAAAATGCACAACATAGCACAGGCCCTTATTCCTGCACCAATTTCATATGTTGAGGCTTTTTAACATGATGCAGTTCTGTAATTACACACTGGCAGAATGCTCTCCTCCATTTTCTCACCTCGCCTTTTGGGACAGCACCTTGTAGAGCATAGCTCCGGGGGGACTGGTGTGGGGACTTTGCTATCGCCAAGGGACTCACAAACGAGAGCGGTTGGCAGTACCTCCAGGGATCCTCCCCGGCCAGCCCAGCACCCGATGCCTTCTTCTTCCTCCAGCTCAAGGGAGTGATGGCCAGCCAGGGGGAACCCGCCTATGTGCCCAGAGGCCATGTGTGAAGTGACAGTGTGCATGCCGAGAGGGGCCTGGAGCTCTTAGCATGTAGGATCCCAGTCCCGAAGACAGATGTCATTGTTCCGGTGGGCGGGACTTCAAGCGGGGGCAAGTGATTCTGGACGCCGGAACGCAGGGGGAGGAGGCAGGTTGTCTGACTGGTGCTTCCTTCCGGCCCTCGAGGCGAGGAAGCCGGGAGGATCATTAAAAGACCGGGAATGGCGGCAGCAGCCACTGCGCACTCTGCGATGGAGGAGGCAGAGCCGACAGCAGGAGTGGTGGATGCAGGCTCCCAGTGCACCAGCCGGACCCTCTTCCCTTACTCACTGGGTGTTTTTTTCTGTATAATAACCTTCATCTGGGAAGCCTGCGGCTGACTGCTAAGGTGATGTCTTTTGGCAGATCAGCAGGGAATGGTGGCTCTGTGTTGCAGGGGGTGGTGTGTAAAGCCACCGCCAGGTCAGAGAGAGCTCCGTCTCTGAGAAAATGCCCCTCCTGTAAGAATCCGCTAAGGGACTCCTGGCCTAAACCGCTCTGTAGGACATGTATTGCAAGGCTAGAAAAGGAGGAATCCGCACAACAATGCAAAGAACTCTTCTGCTTAGTAAGCTCCCATTCCAATGCACTAACCTCTACCTCAAGAGCTGTTGAAAGTGAGTCAGAGGAAGAAAGAGTAGCCCTCCTTTCACGCTGAATTCAGAGGAAGATGAGGAGGTGAGGGCCTCCCATTACAAATTGTGGTTAGAAGAAGTGGATGACCTCTTAAAAGGCGATTCATACCACCCTTGAGATTTAAGAGGAAAGGGCACAATTATTGATACACGATAAACTGTACCAGGGGCTTGAGGAGACTAAATGCAGGGTGTTAAGAAGGAGCGGAAAGACTCAGAGAAGGGCCAGTTTTTTTTCCCAGGTCCCTTAAAAGATTTCCCTTCGAGGAGGACGAATCATTGGTCTGAAACAAAAAACGATGCTGCCTTCTCACAAGTGTCAGGATGCACTGATCTAGCGCTTTGTATAATAATAATAAAAATTGAACCATTGTATAGGCTGGTCCACAGATACAACATCCTGCACTTATTTGAGATAAATTCAGTAAAAGGAGTCTGCTGACTCAAGGGCTAAGGAGAGGCAGGAGAGGGAGTATTTGGTAGGTTAAAATGTAAAGTGCGCTTACCCTTTACTTGTACAGTGTGCCACTATTATATTTAATTGAATATGGTAAAGGGGGGCATATAATTTAATATACAAAAAAAAAAAACATACTGTACTACTAAAGACACAGTGTAGTTTAAGAATTCTCATAATCATATATAATATCTTTGAATTAAGCTTAAAGAATCTATTTTCATTTTTCTTGGTGGGGGGACAGCGTTGCAGGCATTATCCTGTAGGATTGGACAAGGTGTCATTGAGCTAAATCCTTTGGCAGGAGGGCAAAAAAATGTACATGTCTGTGTAGACAAATGTTATACTAGGGGTGTTTTTTTTTCCCTTTTCTGTGCCGGTTTGTTCTACGCTGGTATGTTTTTTTTTACTGTAACCAGTGTCTGTTTCCGCTATATGCAGGTTATTGTTGTATGTATTTCATGAAACTTAATAAAAAGTAATTGAGAAAAAAAAAAATGTATCTATTTTTATTGATTTTTAACTACTAGAACTAGAATGCATTTGATGTCCAGAGGCAAGGCATCCTACTAAATAATCACTCTAGTATAACTTTGGAAGTTAGTACCAAACAAGTTTTACATCTTTACACCATACCACTGCAGCTACTGCCTACATAAGGCAAGCATGAAAACTTTCCATTTTTTGAAAATGTTATTTGCAATTAATTGATACCCCATGTCCTCTCTCCTTTACGTTCATTTTCTCTATATCTGCTATTTCCAAATAAATAATTGTGCAATGTATTTACCTTCATGTCAGCAGTATGGATGAGCTGAATGCCACAGCTACGGTTTCCTATGATATCATTCTC
The DNA here is from genome assembly GCA_028564925.1 of Lithobates sylvaticus. Taxonomy (NCBI): domain Eukaryota; kingdom Metazoa; phylum Chordata; class Amphibia; order Anura; family Ranidae; genus Lithobates; species Lithobates sylvaticus. The sequence goes on along the minus strand of CM053026.1, from coordinate 376,551,026 downwards.
TATGATGGTCCCATCTCCCTTGGAAGCGATGCCATGGCTTCTATTGTCATAGACACCATTTCCCCTTAATTCCACTCTGCATCCTGTCTCAACATGGACACCGCTCAGTCTGTTGCATGAGATGCTGTTATTTCCAATTCGAACAAGTTGGTTACTTTGGAAAACAGCTACACCACTATCATGGTTGGCATGTATGGCATTAGCTATAATGTTCAGAGCTTCACTGCTCTTAATGTACAACCCAGCAGCTGGAAAAGATAAAATAGATACAAGTTTCTTTGAGAACCATAATTGGGCTGTAAATTCAGTAAGATACTTACAGTATTTTACTAACTGTATTTATAACAAACCAAATTAGTATTATGAAAGGAAAAGTAGTGCACAGTAACAAAAATGCTGATGGCACTATAAATACAAAAGCATTTTGTTATATCAGTTTGATCAGTGTAAAAAAAAAAAAAAAAACTGTTGATCATGTCAGAAATTCAATGCTGTCCTTGGTCCTGCACACACTTCATTTGTTATCTCAGGGAGTTTTATTAGCCCTCCCAGTTCTAATGTGGACTTGAGAATAATAAGTTTCTATGTTGTGGAAAAATAACATAAGGGGAGGGTTTGCATAGTTTAAAAAACACAACCTGGCAGGGATGACACTGCTCAGTCCACATAAATGCTTTGTGTTGTCAGCTCAGAACAGAACTTAGGACAGGGGTGCCAAACCAGTGGCAAATATGGGCAAATCTTTTCTGCAGTGGTTACTGGGCTGCTTTCAAACTGATACGCAGGTGCAGAGCTGTTTGCCTGCGGGTTACCTGCACTGATCCATAGACTTCTATTATTACCTGCGAGTTTGGTGAGCTTTCTGAAAGTGCACCAAACCTGCAGAATATAATAGCAGTCTATTGCAAACTGCAGAAAAGCCAAAGGTACACTGCGTTGCAAACGTGGTGTGGGTAAACCGCAGCGCATCAGTGTGAAAGCAGCCTTGGACCCCTTTCACACGGTCAGTCTGACAGTCCGACTATTTGGACCCTCCATTCAGCTCTAAGTAGTAGCAGACATAAACCGACTTGTGTTCTACGTCCAATACGATCCGCTAAAAAGTATTGTGGGCTGCGTCCGTGTCCGCTCTCCAAATGCAGAGTGGACACGGACATGCCAGCCACCCGCTCCGCTCATTGTGGCCCGCACCCGGTTACCAAGTCGCTTAAGTGGCCCTCGCTCTTCAAAAGGTTGGGCACCCCTGACTTAGGAGCTGAGTACATTTTGGGCAGATCAACAGGTATTTTTCTGTACTTGCAGGGATAAAACATGAGGAAATGTGCATGTATTGCAGATATGTGCTGCATGTGTTTTTTGCCATAACATACACTTTCATGTAAAAAAAATCATATCAACAATAATGTCCCCTTAATGAATACTCCTTTCCTGTTGTGACAATGTTATGTTCTCTAAACAACACTAGGAATTACTTGTTCCCTACTTGCAATTAAAGTTGTTTGCTCGGAATTCTAGGCAGCACTGTGAGTCAGTGTTCATCTATTTGCTAGTCTATTAGTCTGTCCCTGTTTTTTTATCTTTCTTTCTATTACATTTCAATTTGGATCACAGCATATATGGGGGTGGTATATGAGACACAAGAATATACTGTAGATCAATAGGAGTGTAGCTTACGTTCAGGATAAAAATCAATTAAAACATTTCAGTAGCATCTGTTTTACATATATTGTGCATTAAAATGCATGGTTTACAATCAGACTAAATTGTGTGACGATTTAACAAAACCTTGTTTCTGCAGAGTCAGATTTCCTTTGGCGCCCAACACTTCTTTGAATCACCTTTTCTTACACTAAACATGTGAATACCATTCTCTATTCACAATAGCATATTTAGCACTATAATCAAAACGTGTGGAATATTACATTGCCCAACATTGAGTGGTCATATCAGGATGGTAGCTGCAGGCATCATCTTCCTGGTACCTTTCTACAGCTGACAGAGCACTGTCGCGTAAAAGCAATCCTAGTGGCTAAATAGCTGTATTGCTTTTACTGGTGGCTGGAGCGGATCCCACTAACAGCCTTCCCAGGCTCTCCCATCCTACGGGGGAACTCAGGATTGCAGCTGGAAATTATGCTGGCTGACCATAGAGCTGACCGGAGACTGCAACGGTCCTGATCATCTCTATGGTCTAAGAAACCAAAAGCAACAAGCATTTTGTCCCTTCTGGTTTTGCCAGGTTGTAAACAAACTATTAGTGGCTTGTAAAAAGCATTGAAACATACAGCTCTTGTTATGATCCAAAGTTTTTACTGTAGAGGAGACATCTGGGGTCTAATAGACTCCAGATTTTGCAGTAAAGAGGACCAGTCACTGCCTATTGTTATCACAAGGGATCTTAACATTCCTTGTGATGACAATGAAAGTGATCAAAAAAATTTATTGAAGGTACATAAAAATAATATAATTTTAACCCTCATAACATCATGCTCCTGCGCAAAGGCACATGTCATACTTAAATAGTGATTGCACTACACATAAGAGGTATCATCAGAAATGTCAGATTTAACAGAACAAACATATTACAGCGCACACATGCAAAACTGACATTTACCTCCAGCAAGGCTTATTTAAAAGCACCTAGACAGACATTTTCAAAAAACATTATCAAAAAAATATGGTCTATTTTTTGTCTATTGTATGGATTTTGACCAAATCCTTTTGGGTGGAGCGCCCCACTCAGTAAGTACCTCAATTAGTGACCACCTGTATCATGGGTGGAGACCTCATGTTCTCCCATATAGAGGAGTATATCTCCCTTGGTTCAGAGAAGCAGGATCTACCAATCTATGGATAGTGTAGGACCCACTAATCATGGGGTACTTTGTCGCAGTAAGTGGGCTTAAGCACCATATAGCAATATGGTGTGACCAAATCCTCATATTTTTTTGATAATGTTTTTTGAAAATGTCTGTCTAGGTGCTTTTAAATAGCCTTGCTGGAGGTAAATGTCAGTTTTGCATGTATGCGCTGTAATATGTTTGTTCTGTTGTATGGTCTTATGGCAGCATCTTAATGCATTCTTTAGGGTGTGCCCCCCAAATATCTTTTTTGTCAAATGTCAGATTTAGACCCCTTTTCACACAGACGCTTTACAGGCGATATAGCGCTAAAAATAGCGCCTGCAAAGTGCCTCTCCTGTCACTCCAGTGTGAAAGCCCGAATGCTTTCACACTGGATCGGTGCGCTGGCAGGACGCTAAAAAAAGTCCTGCAAGCAGCTTCACTGAGGTGCTTTAGGAGCGGTGCACACACTGCTCTTAAAGTGCCCCTGCCCATTGAAATCAATAGGCAGTGCCGGT